>UCOK01008997.1:0-110990 GCA_900474325.1 Synergus umbraculus
ATATTATATTATTATATATATAATATTATATAATATTACAAAATAATTAATACTGAAAACGCTGAAAACGCTCAAAACTTACCAAAATATCGTTAACGATAGCGGAGATTTGCGCCTCCACGCTAACTTTCTCCATGATTTTGCTCACTTAGTTAACAATTCTTTAACAAAAATTCATTTTTTTTAAATATAATCACAATAAAATGCAATGTTCTGTTATCTTTGATATTCTTGATTGTTGTTGATATTTGCTCGTTCTATTACTGACTCCAAAATTTCATTCCACGAAGGTTTGGTTTGGTCAGTGTTACCACATGACTCAAACAATTTCCCCCCAAATGGAGCCTGATTTAACACTAAAAAAAAATTCCCCAGTAAATTTAGAGATGTTAAATTCTCGAGAATATTCACGAAAATATGCGACCATGTGCATGTCGGCAGAAAACGTCAGCGAATAAAGCACAAAAACAGAAAATTACTAGGCGCAAATATTGTTTATATATATCTTTGTTTATATTTAGGAATCCGTTGAATAAAAGTGTTAAATTGTTAATTAAATATTTGAAAATTCCGCAAGGAAGACACTGTGTACATACTTTGAATTTTCCCGCTGCCATCATTGAAATATTGAAATGTTTCACGAAATCCTGAAAGTTTCATGAAACTTTTCATTTGACCAAAGTTTCATGAAATTTGACAACTCTACTTTAAAAGCGGGAAAGTTTATAACCTCAAACCATTGTGCTCCAGGTCTTAACATATTTATCTTCGTGTGTAAATAAAAATAAGTGAAAATGTTTCCAGATAAGAGTTGCGTTAACGCTACATTAATTTCGGGGTCTAAAGATACATGTTCGTTCTTTATTTTTGAAGTAAGTGTTCATTTTTCAAGGGCACAAAAGAGTTTAAAAAGTTACAACGTTTATAACTTTTGTTCCCTTTGTTTTATAATAATCTTTTATATCAGTTGATGTCAGTTAAAAATATCTTAAAAAATGTGTCTTTCATGAATAATATGTCAATAACAAAAGTTGGTGTGAGTGAATGGATAAGTAAATGTCAATTTTGTCCTTACTCTATTATTTAAATAAACATTAGAAGGATACAAAATTTAATTAAAACCTATTATTCGACCGAAATGCACTTTGAACTAAAAGAGTAACATTTTTGTAAAGTTCAAAAACACCTAAGTATGTATTTTAAAAGATGTCAAGGAATAATGTTGATCCATTTTTTCTATAAATATTGTTATCGTATTTTTAATTAATTCATACAAAACAATATTAAAAACCACCCTAAGTCATTTTACAGAGATCTGTCCATATTTAAAATGAAGAGAGCTGAGATATATATTTTGCTGTGAAATTCATGCTATTTTCAATTAAATGTATCAGGAACTATAAAACTACATATGCTAAATCTAAACAGAACTCTAAGAAAAAGTTCCTTTTTCGAAAAATGAACGTGGTGGGGAAACGTGAACTTAGCCCCCAATTTTTAAAAATCCATTTTTAGAGAATTATTACCCCGGAATTATTTGTAAAAATTATCAGAAACTGTAGAACTATTCAAAAGGATGTCAGAACTCCACAAAAAATTCGAAACTTTGAAAGTGGGGGGCCAAGTTCACACGCACCGCTTTTAACCACAGGTGACCACAGGTGGGTTTACCCTAGTTCTTAAGTCAAAAATCCAATAAAATACATTTTTTATTGTACGATAACATCAAATCACAACAAAAGGAAGATACGCTGCGTAGAAATCTTTTTCGTCTTTCCTATTGAATAAGAATATAAAAAGCCCAAAGAAAAGATCAATTTTAATAGAAGCTCTCTCTAAAAAGAGAAGCCGATGCCCACCTGAGCGTTTCACTTGACCTGTACTAATACTTTTACCATATCTTTTGTCGCTTTCTTACAGGCGGCTATTCAATGGGCTGAAGAGGGTCATCGTGTTATTTACATAGCTCCCAAAGCACTGCAGTCTCCACTATTGGCGCATCACGACAGAAGTAACCCAAGTCCCGAAGCTTTCAAATTAATGAGATTTATGTAAGCTTTCTTTTATTAGCGTAATTTTTTTTCATTATTTTTTATACATTTGAAATTTTTTCAAATCTTCATCGGCCGAATTACTGAAATCATTGACAATTACTCAAATTATTGGTTATAACTTAAAGGTTTTTTAAATTCTTATTTTCCTTGATAAACCCTGATAATGGGTACTTCTGACAATCTTGTCCAAGAGCCGTTCAAATATCTCAAAAGAACTGGCTTTTATTAAGGGTAAAAAATTTTCGTTAAAAAAATCCTGACATTATTTTACATCTTACATCGAATGGAATCATTTAGCGCGATCAGATTGTAGGTCTCGTCCTTTTTACAAAAAATAACTTTTCGTTGATGTAAACGTTGAAAACTTCAGTTTTATTTTAATTCTGAAGTTTCGAAATACTTTTTTTTTTATTTTACTAGACGTAATGATATTTATTTTTATTTTTCTTGTATAAGAGATTTTTAAAACGAACCGTTTTTTACAAAAGTAGACTTTAGGGTCCATTTAAAGAGGTTGAAAACAAGTCGTTCTCACGAACGAAGGACGGATTTCTCGTATACAACCTTTTCAGGCGTCACTAAGTCTAGTCCCTCACTGACCAGGGCCTCAGCTACAATTCTAAATCAAGATTCAAATTTCCTCAAGGACGCTCTGATGTAACTTCAAAAATCCTAAAATCTATGATGAAATTCTTGCAGAAAAAATTTACATAATAAAATAATACGTTATATTAAATATTGATTAACCGACTGCGAATCTATAATAATAAGATATATCTTCTAATATTAATTCCAACTGAATTACTCTCTTAAAATTTAATTTGTCTAATTATTTTTACAATTTAAGAATTTAAATTGAGGACCCGAATCAAAAAAGGGGTCTCGTGATCGAAAACGCGGAAAAATATATTGTCCACACTGTACGTGGTAGATTTCATAGCGCGGACAATATACTTATCCGCGTTTTCGATCGCGCGACCCCTTCTTTTTTGATTCAGGTCCTCAATTAATCATATTTTTTATAGGTACCTCTCAAACTATGAGGTCCTCGTGGAGCAACTCGTGAGTTTCCACTCTTTTGCATCCGTTCCTTCTGTCTTGCTAGTAGAGGATCTGGATCATTACATTCAGGATCCTAATGTCAAGGATAAAAGTGAAGTGCACATCGCCAGATTATGTGCACTTCTCTTGGATACTATGAATGCCTGTGCTACGGTTCTCAAGCACCAGGTTCACGTTTGCGTATCAATTTCATCGGAATGTGGGAAACTTTATCAGATTTATTTTGATAAAATATGGAGAATCGAGGAAGAGGACGATGGAAACACCGTCAAATTGAAGCAAGTTGCTGCACGCAATGCCGAGAATAAGACCTATGAGTATCGCAAATGCGGAAGCAAAAATATCATTTTGAAGCAAATACTTTGCAGTCTAAACGAAAATTAAACTTTACAGGTACAGTTTTACAAATACATATTGTAGTATCGATATTGTATCACTATATGTATTTTAAAGAAAAAATCCTTAATTATTGTAAATTTAAAACGCGAATCCTGTTCTTTAATTGATGATATGTACAAAAAACAATTAAGAACAGTTGTATTTTTCGAAGCTGCATTATGTTGCAACTGCATTCGTTCCTGCATGAATAATTTCCTACACAGCATTCAAGAGCTGTATCGTTGAGAAGTGGGTAGAAAAAAGAAAAGTGAAAAGGAAAGAAAAAGCGTATCGAAATTCCAAAAAGAATCGCCTTTTTCAATTCGAAATTTTTTAAAATTGCACTTGAGACCTTGACCTGCTCTTCTCATAATTCTCTTTCATTGAAAGTCGAATAATAACTTTTAACCCAAGACAGTCATACCTCATGGAAATTATATAATAACCGCATTGGGAGGTGTCACCCCCTCGCACACCTCAATAGTGCAGAATTTTGCAGAATTACTTTAGGGGTACAAAAATATACAATAATAATAATATTATATATAATTTTAGTCACAATATATTAACCCTTTTATATATTGTAATAATATATTGTATATTTATAAATTTGAACTAGAAAATGGGCTGGGGTGTTACACACCTCAAGTGACTGGCTTGGGTTAAAAAATCCTTTCCAGTTGTTCGTTTTAACTATCTGAATTGCAAAAAAATATGAGATTATGTTAATAAATCTCAATGTTTTGTGGATAACCATTAAACCATTATCCTTTTTTACAATTACAAAGCTTTTTAAAGCAGATGAGTTGTTAAGTTGTATAGAAGATTATAGGATAGTAGTTTTTTTTTTTTGGGTGATAAAAATGGCAACACTTTGACGATTTTAACGATTCGTTCCACTCACTCGGGACCTCTGGAACAACGGTTCCAATATCAAGGGGTTTTACTGAAGGGACCCCCCCTCCACATACCTGACCGAACAGGTGTGCCAGGCAGAACTCAACTTCAGCATCCCAGCCAAGTTGGCGGCGAACGAGCCTGTTAAATCCCTTCGTGCACAGAGATCAGGGACGCAACCATCATGAACCTCTTTATATTTTAATACGTTCACATTCGAGGTTAAATTAATTAGAGATTATATACAACAAAATGATTAAAAACGTCTTGAAATCTTATGAAAATCTGGAAACTAATTTCAGTACGACTTAAAAATATTTTGTATTAATTCATTTTCCCTTGGATAGGTATCAATTTTTAAAACTGTACTTTTTTTTGCAGAACTATATTACGAGTGTAATCGTGATAATAAAAATCAAGTTTACGATGTTGAAAGTCTTGGAAATGTCAGAGTTTCCTGAATGATTTAACTCTTTTGATTTTTGATAGTTAAATTTTGCAAATTGTGTGGAACTTGATTGGCCATTAAACAGTAAAGAGAGCGCATCTGGATGACATTAGTGAGATGATTTTATACTCTAGAGAGAAAGATTTTCATAAGTCAGAGGCTCGAAACCAATTCAGAACTGGTTGTTGCTGGTGGTATTGGAATGTAGCATTTAATGCAAGCCCGTGGGCTATACGTCCGACTCGTGTTAGAAACGAATAAGATAGTTTCGTGATACACCTGTGGGTTTTTAAAAGTACATACATCTATGTAAGTTATACTTCATTATTCGTCGAGACTGTAGAAGCATTTCAAGTACATACGTTCCCAGACACGTAAAGTCCAATTATCTTTTTACGGATGGACCAATTTCAACTTCCCACTCCAACGTCTCCAATAAACTTATCGCTAGGCTCCCACCTTTCAACATTTATCCTATTCATAAAACAACTGATAAGGTTGTATCCGCATTTCTAAAGAAGACCTATATTTTCTATTCCATATTTCACTTTGGATATTCCACTTGCACGATTGGGTTTTGCAATATTTTAAAAATAGTTTAATTAAACTTTTCTCAGTTGATAAATGTCTATAATACAACATTCTAATCAATTGTCAGCATGTATTTTTGTGTATATGTGTGTGTGTGCATGGATGTCGCCGTTTTTTATTGCCACTATACTTAAAGACAATTGTACATAAATTGATGCAATTTGTAGGAAGTATTTGCACTACCAATATCTCAAAACGTGTTCAAGGATTTTTCAAAATATTGAATTTAAAAATTGTTATCTACATTTATAATTTTTGTAAAATTGATTTTTCGACTGTAAGTTCTCGAATAATCAAAATTCAAAGCTTATGTAAATGAAGAAAGATTCCTTGTTTCAATTTTTTTTTTTTATCTCGTTGCGCATTTTATATCTCAAAATTCAATCTAATGCAGCACAAGACACAAAATCCTCTTGAAGAAATTGAATGAGAAGAGAGTCTCATTAGATTCAAGTTGGGATCAATTAGAAACCAAGTGATGTATCACTGGAACTGGCCAACGCAGGTGGTTCCTGTGAAATCCAATTTATTTTCCCCGTTGATCTCACGCGTGGAATCCTGATGAGCCTGGAGACTGTCTCTCAGTTTCTTTTAGTCCTGGTTTCAATAGCCCGGCTAATGGTTCAAGGATTAAATCGAAGATCAATGGATGTTTCTTGATCTAGCTGAAGTGTGTTCTTTATAGAGCTGATTCGTGAATTTATTTATTTATTTTCAATTTTCTGCTGTCAGCTCGTTGGCGCGCTTCTATACCTGCTACTTTTTAATAATTTTCTGTCAAGGAAATTTGTCTGAAAGACAGGGAGAAAATCATAGAAATGTCAGAGAAATTGAAAAATTCTTGTGGCCACCCTGACTAACGAAATTCATTTTCGAGAAGTTTTAGAATTTAATTGTATTTCATTTTAAGAGATTTCAACTTACTAACTCACGTTTACTTCTTTCAGTAAACATGAGACACCCGAGGAGTCGAAACTGATGCAAATCTCTCCACAAAAGAAAACACCAACTAATAAATCCTAAGCCTGTTGCAACAAATCCATTTTCACACCTGCACCTCTATAAGGGGCCTTGTGGTCTTCTTTCCGACGGGACCTATCTACGTTTTTGCGATCTGGATCATTAATACTACTAGATCAAAAGGAAAGATCTCTTAAGGGAGATACAGGGAGATACAAGATGAAACAAGGTAAAAAAAAAGAAGAGGCTGAAGGAAAGAGAAGACTAAAGACTTGAAAGAGATCGCGAGAGCGAGAAAACGAGAAAACGATCAACGCCAAGAGGCGGTCCATCGTCGTCTCTTTCAGGAGCGAGCGGTACCTACACATGCTTAAGGTGGAAGAGACCTATAGAATCTGAGAATGTTGTGAGACTTGTGAGCTCTCGACGGCAAGTGCCAGAGTGCCAGTTGCCCAGCAGCAGTTGCCACGACTGGACACATTTTACGACCATAAGGATTTTCAAAAGAGAGTTCCCTCTAAGTCATTTTCCGCCTTTGCGGTACTGCTTCTGGTCCCGGTGGTCCTGATCCCCAATTTGTGAATTGAATCCCTCAAGGAGATTCAATCCTTTTTTTTCGGATTTTCCTTATTTTCTTATCTCAATATTTAAAGTTTTATTTTGGATAAAATATATAGAAAAACTATTTTTTATCTTGGCGAGGAGAATGTCGCAAACGAAACATCGATTGTTGCTTTCGAAGAAAGTGTGAACGAATGCTAAAGTCGGAAAATCTCGTGAGTGAACTAATTAAGTGTCGGGGTGCACTTCCACCCCGGAAACACCCTGGAGGAGTACACCCTGGTGCGGTACGAGAAAGGACCTCTCGAGGATTCACACGATGATCCTCCTACGCACTGCGATCCTCCTGGTCTTCCTTCATCGTCTTCGCACTGTTTCGAGCGAATCCTCCACTTCTGCCAAGGTACGATTCAAAATCCTTTGCATTAATTTAATTTGCTTTCAATTTTTCATATTAGATCAGGAAATATTTTTGGTTCAATCATTTTATAAGTTGGAAACGAAATAGACAATTGGAAAGTGTTGTAACTCTTTACGATCTTAAATTGGGGAAACAAAACAGAATTGTTAACTCTTCATCTTTCTTCATACTGTTGTTCCTACAAAGTTAAAAGGTTTACGACTTCACAAAGAATTTTATAGTCTAGTTGAATGGTCAATTAACACAAACCTTAAACCCTAATAGTCACTATAAACTGTAACACTGACTTAAATAATACCTTCTCTGATGAGAATGTAAAAAATACAGAATAATTTTCTGTATTTAGAAATGACTCCCGGCAATATAAAAGAAATATAAAAAAGATAAAAGCTTTAAACATCTTTTTAAAAAAATGGCAGCAAAGATTTCAGTATTTCCAACTTTAAAGATTCGAAATTTCAAAGTTTTAAAATATAAATTCCATCAATTCAATTGCCTATGTATATTCAAAAAATGAATAATCTTACTTTTTATTCTTAATTCTATGCAATAATCTGAATACTATTAACAAGTAAAGAATCTATAAATTGCGGAAATGCCTTTAAAAATTAAGAATATAAGTATAAAGACAAGAGTATAAACCTTCAACATTTATTGCCTCTGAAGTGAAAGAGAAATCCACATTTTTTATAGGCTTATATTGCAATTTATATTCTTTTTAATCGTCCTGAGTTTTTAACTCTATTTATGACATTAATTTGAAAACCAGTTTTGATTTAAACAATAAATATTATTCAGTTCTATCCTGATCTTCCCCAAAATAAATATAGTCTCACCAGGTCTCACCTATCTCCTCGTAACGCGTCATACTTCTCTTTTATTTGCAAATACGTCGAGCATCCTCAATTAGATTGTACGTAATTTTTAATACTGCAAGATAATAATCCAAATGTACATTTCAAAGTTCCTAAACATCTAATCTATTCCAAAGATGTATTTTAATTTTATTAAGTTCGCTTTTCCGATTTAATAATAGATTTCAAAATTTCGATACAAATATGTATAAATATTATTTTTGGACAAAGATTTTAAGATGTATTTTTTTCAAGACTCGGGTCAATCAACATTTTTCAGTCATTAAAGAAGTTTGCATAATAATTTAAAATCGATGTGAAGCATATGAATCATTAATCACTCTCTGAATTAGCTTAATTAATCTATTCATTCTCTTGGATTGTCAATTCATAATGCAGACTACTTATTTAGAAATGTAAATATTAATCTTCATCCACGATTATTTCTTAATTTTGTACATCTGAGGTTTAAGTGAATGCACTTGTATTTATTACTTGAACACGTGTTGCATATTACGCACTTATCGCCACAAGTATACATACTTGAATGTTATCGTTCACAGGTTCAGTGCTCTGTTGCACTGAACCTGCCCTTTAACGATTTAAAAACAGACCTTGATCAGAAATGCATACCATTTCATCTATTAATTTAACTACAAAAATAAACTCTACAATATATTTGAACTTAATTAAATCCCATTAAGGGTAAATGGTGAATTATGACGTTTCCATTTACCAACCGTATCAATTACATATTTTACCATTTGCCCTTAAATCTCTTAAAGCTGTTTTTATAATCTCTGATTAATTGTAATGTCTTTTCATATTGAGAAATATGGGACACGTTTCTTATGATCATGAATATAAATTTAACAAATTATTCCTCGTTTAGGAACAAAGGTCCTCTATAGCTATCACAAAAAATAAGTTAAAAATAATACTTTAATCCAACACGGAAAAAATTAATTATTGAAATGTCCTTTGACTGTCATTGACTTTTGGATAGGAAAAAGTTTTCAAAATATTTTAGTAATTATAAGCCATTTACCTCCGGTTGTATTCAACAGAGGTAAATGGCCCAAAGAAAATCGGTGGTTTTGGGTTTTCGGAAGTTTATCCAAAAAACATTTCAGCATTTAAATGTTGCAGAAAATAAATACGTGTATTTATATTTTGGTCTTTTTTTTACTAATTCTTATATCAGAAAATTTATGTTTTGTGATATAACCTTTGGAATGCGAGGTAAAATTTTTTTATCAGGAAAATCCGGTTTAATGTGGGTTATAAATTTAAGTATGATTTACAAATCCTCGAAACCATCGATCGAAAGTGAAAACGCGTTTGGCCTCGGCTCTTCGGCCTCCTACACGTAAGAAAGGACATCGGACTATATATCTCGGAATCCGGAATTCACTTGTCTCAATACAATTTCTTTCTCCTTCCAACCCTCTAGAAACTCATGAATTTATATGTACTTGTGCATCCCAAACGAGGACCTTTCATTCCCATATTTTATTGCATTTTTTTTTGCATTACTTGTCCCCAAAACCGGTTTTTTACCGACGTTTTTTGCAAACTGCAATTCCAGCTGTAAATCACTAAAAATTTCAACTGATAGAATTATTCCGGAAACTAAAAGTATGTCACATAAAAACGGGACTGTATAAAATATCTGTGAAGGATTGTTATGTACTTTTTTTTTCTAAAGAAAAGTATAAATTATTTTGTTTTTTTTTCGATTAAGTATATAAGAATGAACTTCAGTCATTTTTTTGATGATCTGTACGAGGTTTTAATTATATGGAGTTTGGATGTTAAAGATGACAATAGGTACCGTGATGACTCATATTAATTTTTTTTTTTTTTTTGCAAATATTTTTAAAAATTGCAAGAAAAATGCGAGAATTTCGTGGACAAAATTTAATAGACATCCTGATTGGGAATGTTCATAAAATTGACTTGACATTTCAATTTCTATTAATAATCTACCCAAAATTGATAAAGATGCAAGGAAATGAAGAAGATTATGAAGATTGTGTGTTCTTTTATGATGATTGCACGATCAGAGGAGACAATCAGAGAAACGACAGTCGCGCGTCAGATTATTGGCAATAAACGGAATTCCAGTTGCTGTCTTTGGTGTCATGGTAGAAACACCGGCGAAGCTCACCTGGCGGAGAAAGAAACTGGTTCGTTCCAAATAAGCTATTATCGCTGTAAAGATCTGTCTAAGATAAATGCAGTATAATATTCGATATTGCCAAGAGGATTGGAGACGCCTGTTTTCAGGGTCGGCGAAATAATCAAACTTCTTGTATCAATAGCTCGAGCAAAGAATTTTAATTCTCGTAACACCTCGGAATTAAATTTCTTTTTTATAATTTAATCATTTAATCGTTGGAATTATGACCACGATACGATCGATTATCAGATTTTTAAGTAGCTCTCTATCAAATCGAATTTTAGTGGAAAAAAAAAATTATTAAGTTTATCTTAAAGATCTATTTCAATTGAGAGACTTTTAACATGAAAAAGTGGGCTGAGACGTGTGTATAAGATAAAATTTGCTCCAAGTAAAACAAAAAATCTGATGCAATTATTTACTTTGTGCGTGCTAATTATCTTTCTTTCTTCACATATTATTATAAGTAGCTCCTGTTTAATTTCCTTATCTATATAGTGTCGTTTCGACAATCGTATATTATTTCTCAGTTTTTTTTCTATCTGCACACATGAGAATGAAAAAATTATAAGAATTAAAAATTTTCTAAACATACTGTTATATTTTATTGAATTTGTAAAAATAAGTTTGTATTGCAACTCTATCACATATACACTACTTCATATAGAATAAATATGTATGGAAAGCTTTTTGTAGGGGGATAGCGAGTTAAGCAAAGACTTATGGCTATCATTATGAAATTAATGTACCAATTAATCAGCTCTTGCTACTGAGAAGTTATTAGTTAGTGTACTTGTATAATAGCTTGTAGCATATTAGTCAAATAGTAGGTGCTGTATATATATATCTAGTATTATAGTAGAAACTTCACACAAATATAGTGAATATAAATTCTCTGATATCTTAGCAGTTTATTATGTTGATTTATGAATGTAAAAGCAGTAAAAAATACTGTTTTAATACATTTTTTCAACTACTGGAATATTTTTATGGAACTGATCAAAGATCTCTGTTTTCATGACTTAACATGCATTGATTCATTAAAATTCAGCTTTTACGACAAAAATAATTACACATTTCAATTCGAGTGATGGAAAAGGAAAAAAATTATAATTGACGCGCAGGCATGCATTCAATTTTGTTGGTAATTAAAATGACATAATATTAGTGTATCAAAAGCGTAAAGAAGTTAGGATAATTGCTATGATTTTTGTTGTACTTAGAGGATGATTTCTGGGTCATTCAAGTGTGGTAGGGGGTTGAAACTGTTTTGTGTATCTTTTCACATCGAATGCAACCATTTAGAGCAATCAGATTTTAGGTCTCGTCCTTTTTACAAAAAAAAAATAACTTCTAGCTGACCTAAACTTTGAAAACTTCAGTTTCATATCGAAGTAATTTTTCACACAAGACCAACACTTTCTCATTTAAGATGAGAGTGTAAAAAAGCCGTATTAAATTATCTTTTTTAATTTAAAAATATCAAATGATAAATTTTCAAAATACATATATATTTATGCATGGACTCGCTGTGTTATAATCTAAATTTGTCGATCTTATTTTTGAAACGACTAATTTAAGATTAGAACCACATTGTACACAAAGTTGAGCATTTTAGGAGGGTTCAGTTTTTCTAAATATACAACGAAACGTGTTTAGAGTCGAGTATGACGTGCACGTGCATTAGGAATAATTGTCGATAGCCTCGATCCTATGGGTTAACTCGTCAGAGGCATCGCTCCGTGACTTGACTCGATCAATTGTCGCACTCTATGCATGTAATATTGTGATACATTAGTCACAACGAACATGCAATAGCATACAAATCACTCGTAATAACCTCGTCCAGTCTCGAGGCTCCCTTGCGGTATATAAAGGAATCTTTATCTAACACCACCACCACCATATTATTATATCGGTTCGAGATCGATCTCATCTTTTAGATCTATCTGGCGTCACTCGACAGGCGCCAGCAAACGATATATGTATATTTTCTCATACCGCTCACCGAGTATGTTTTGCATTCAAATCGTAGATGTTTTCTACAAGTTCAAAGTCATAATAAAAGAGATTTTTTTAGAAATCTAAGAAATCGCGAAAGTAAACCATGTAGTTCAATATTACGAGTAAAATTCGCTCATTCTGTATAAATTGTTTGAATTTCAACGAAAATCGATGAGGTTTATTTTTTTCACTAGCTTGCAAAATAAAATATTATAAATAATTGATTTTTGAACGAAAAATGCAAGAAGGAAATTGCAGAATTGAGAGTATATATATTTCAGTAGAAGAAATTACGATATGGTCAGACAACTCGAGCAAATTATTTTTGAAGACAATTTTACTTTATGTTGAATAAATTACCATTTTGTGGATTGAGGAAATTTCTAATGAGTCTCTGAAATGTTTTATTGAAGTTTGTTTCTTGTCTGACTATACAGAGCCTTGTTCTACTGCTCGTTCTGATGCTGTCCAAGTCGGACCGTTAGTTTCGAATATTTCCGATGATCGGTAATTTATTGAGTAAGTGATCAATCATTCAGTCACATGAATTTAATGAACATTTGATTAATTTCAATTCATTAGTTCCTTTTAAATATTCAGGAAGCAGTCTCAGTAATTCAATTTTAAATAATAAAGGAATGATCTTCCCATTCTTTTTTTTTTTTCAATATTTTCAAACCTTCAGTTATCGCAGATCGAAGATCGCCATCTATTCACCTTTTTCAGCTATTTTAAATTTGTCCCCATTTTTCACCTATTTTGCAAAGTGACCTTTTCACCTTTTTTCAAAATATGTCACAATTTATAAAATAATTCTATATACTTATGCGTAAATTTTCTGAATTTTAGGTGAACTCAGGGAAATTCAGGAAGTTTGTCTGAAAGTCAAGGAAATGTCATGAAAATTTAAAAATTGAATCTCGTGTAAAGTTTTCATTAAATCCCCTGTGGAAGGTTTTCATTGTAGCCTTTAATACAGGCAATTACCACAAAAGTGAATAATTAAAAGTAATCTTGAAAAGTTACATATCATAACTCATATGCAAAAAAGTGTGTGAAATTTCATGTTCAGATATCGAAGCATGTCTGGGAAAAATATCTTATTAATGATACTGCTCAGGTCGGATAATCATGAGCCAGTTTCTCTGGTATCTGACGAATCATCTCTTTTTTTTCTCTTTCTTGATCAGAGCTGGTGTAACATAAGAGATACGTAGTGGCGCCAACTCCGACACATTGTGCATATATAATATGATTCATTTGCATTCCCACACTGGACTTTCCGGTGTTACGGATTCCAGGCTCGCGCGCACTTTAAACTTTTCCGGGATACCGTCACAGGGACTCGATTTTTACACCCTTAAGGGTGTTGAAACCTAGTTCTATCCTTAAAATTTGATTTTCTCTTTTTGTGTAACAAATATTATAATTAGATATTTTTTCGTTCTGTAGCGCTGTTCACTTGTTAAATAGAAAAGTTTACACAGAGCGAAAAAATATATAATTTTAATGCTTTTTGTCTAAATTGAAAAAATGGAATTTTGAGGGTAGATTTCGAATTCTTCGTTTTGTACAAAAAAGATAAAAATCTTATACTTTTTCGCTTTGTACGCAAATTTCTATTTAAAAAGTGAATACAGTCAAATCGAAAATCATTCATTAATTATCATTGTAATTAATATAGAATACTAGGAAGCCTCTAATAACTGGAAAGTTTAGAATCTTCTTAATAATTCTCTCAGTTATAGGATTAAAAGATTTAAATTGAGCCAACAGATGATCTATTTTTAAACGAAAGACCCTAAATTCCAAGGAATCAGACCACATCGAGATTCTAGTGAAAGAGTGACTGTAAGAAAAATATTTCACCATAAATGGTTGGGTTTTCAATATTTATGATCATCACTTAATATACTAAATTTATGGTATTTATGATACTTTGTGGTCCATTAATGATTTCTAAAAAGTCTTAGTTTTGTCTAAGAAGTATTCTAAAATCTCTTCTAAAGATTTATTAGATAAATTAGGACGAAACTATTGACCACAAAATAATATGCAAAAATTCATATTATAAATTCGAAACTAATTTACATTTTTAGCAAATATTCCTTAACAGATAATTGAAAACAAAACTATCCCGCTACCTTCCGTTGGAATCTTTCCTTTTTTTTATGAGATGCTTAGTAATCAGAATTTCTTCGTTCACTGAATTTGAATTTATAGCTTTATTGGCATTTGGATTGGCATAGATCCATTTAGCGACATGTGATATGAATCGTAAATAACAGCTTTTTATTTTGTAGGAAGACTGTAAAAAGAAAATTCAAGAGTGCACGATGGGCAACGGTGGAACAAATGTACCTGTGTGTGGAAGCGACGGTGTTACATATCCAAATCAGTGTGAAGTCATTTCTAGACAATGCCAAGGTGCATCCATTCTTGTGAAGCACACTGGACCCTGTCACGGTTAGTATCCTGAAGAAGTTTATTTCTCTTTTTAATCGAATACTCATTTTCATCCTCCGAATGCGTTTGACATCTTTTACCATGAAGTTTTTTGAAATCCTCCTAAAATCTATTCAAATATTTTTAAAATTATAGAGAACTAGGTATAAGAAATATTTTTTCATAAGGGACGTTATGCAAGTGGAAATATAGAAGCTTTAATGTAAGACATTATGAATGAATTTTACCGCACTTTATCATTAATTAATTAATTAATTATTTGCAGAAACGTCATCATGTTTCTCAGCGAGAACAACGGAGCATAATGGAAATCGTCTGATTTGTCGACCTGACGGTACCTATGCACCCATGCAGTGTCATGAAGAAACGGGCTATTGCTGGTGTGTCACGCCTCAAGGTCGACCACTGCGCGACAGTTGGGTCAAAAATCGCAAACCAAAATGTCCCAGATCTGGTATCAACCTTTTAGCTTCCACTAGAAGCGGTCAAAGAAGGCGTTCTCCAAGCAAAAAGAATCGGAGACAGTACAACGGCAGGCATCGAACCTCCTGCGATCGTACTGAAAAATCAAAATTCAATAGTAATCTTATTGAAAATTTCAAAATAGAATACCGTAGGACCAACATATCATCAGAAGGTAAATTTCTTCCCGAAAAAGAGCTTTAAAAAGGGCTTTATTGAATTTAATGTCAAGGTTGCTTTTAGGACGAAATGAGAATTGTGTTCATAAGTTTGATATTGATTTGGAATCTCAGATATTGGAAACCAATGTTCGTGAAAGGAAATCGTGTAGATTTTTTCTTTACCGAGCCGACGCCGAGTCAAGTATCGGTAGATATCGAAGTTATATATGGACTCTAGGCATTCCGTGTAAAGATGTTAACGTATAATTAGCCGCAAGAAAATATTGGATAGGGAGGGAACGGGAGAAAAATAGAGAAAGAAGCTGAATACAACTTTAAGCGACGTAATAACCGGTTATCGGCAAACTGTAATAACCGTGATAATGGAATGTGTTTCACGTTGCATTGGGATTATATCGGCGTCATTGCGCTACTCTATCTGACGCATCGTCAACACTCTCCCATAAATCTAGATATCTTTCCCTAAAATCTTTTTCAATAAAGCGAAATTTTTCCTCCTTGCAAAACTTTTACAATCTTCAAACAAAATTAGTTTTTCATTTTTATCTTATTGCATACCCGTATTCTATGGCTGCAGGAGTATAACACTTATTTCGTAGAAAATAATTATAATATCAAACTTTTATTTATACAAAGTAGACTTCGAATTTAATTTTTTTGAAATATATATAAAGTTTCGGCATTTTAAAAGTATTTTTCTTCATTCTTAGACTAACTTCTAAAAAACATTTTTTAGGAGACAAAAATGTGGAGAGAGTTTTATCCTGGAAATTTATAACTCTGGACAAGGATGGTGACGGCCTCCTGGACAAAGCAGAATATAAAGAACTGAGGAGGCTAGCGAGGAAAGCAGTGCGACCCAAAAAATGTGCCCGAACATTTGCTCGGAACTGCGATCTCAACAGAGATTCAAAATTATCCCGCCAAGAATGGGGAGCATGTCTTGCCAACGATTTTACTCGTAAGTACAAATGCAGTTTCTAATAAAATTTTACAAGATAACTCGTTAAGCTGCATGCGTTTAGCTGGCGATGGGTCTGAAACTCAAATAGTGACTGCAAAATAAAAACAAGTGGTTCACTCAATGTTATCAACTTTCTAAAACTGTCAAGTGGGTTTTATATCAATCGTTTTTAGATAGCATTCAATAGATTGTCTGCTTCAGACAAACAGCCTTCAAATACTTTTGAAAGTCAATAGTATAAAATCGAGTCTTGGGAAGAAAAACAAAGTAACAAAGTTAAGCAAAAGCTGAGCACGTTTTATAAGTTAGATGATTTATTTACAAGACTTTTTTTGTAAATCTATAAGATATGAAAACCAGGGTGGCCACATATACATATTTGAATGTACTACAAAAATTTTAATGCCTCGTACATAATAGGAATCTTTTTATAAAGAAAAATAACTTTGAAATGTCCTTTGATAGAATACAAAATTTATTTATAAAATGATTGGAGAGGTTTTATAAAGCGAATAATGAACAGAGCCATTCAATATGACAGTACTATCTAAAAACAGCTGCCTGACAAGATAATTGGCTTGCATTTATGGAAAGTAGATGATAAGTTTTCCATTTAAGTTTTAATGACTCCATCGCTGGTGCAAGCGAGCACGCGAATGAATCTATAATTGTGTCTGTATATTTTTACGATTTGTGCTTAATTCTATGATCTATAATAGAACTATCTGGTATGAGTAATAAATAAAAAGAACAACGAAATTAATCTCGTTCAGTAACGAACTTCTGATGCACAAGCTGTTAATAAATTAATTCAACGACTGCACGTCGCTTGGTAGTTACCCTGCCATTAATATTTTCCGTAAGCATGCATGTTATTTTAGAATACAATGTTGATGCTGCTAATAACTTTTCCTTACTTGCATTTTTAATATTCAAGTTTCATTTTTAGAATTTGGTGGTAAACTTCATTTAGAATGAATCGAAAAGTATGGTCATTTGCAGAATTGTGATTAGGTGTTTTACTAACTCACTACTAATGTGATATGCATTTTTGAATGATTTAAAATAGTTTAAATCAATTTTATAAACTGCACCACGCTATGTAAAAATATCCAAATTTTTAACTTTGAAAACAAAATCTAAATTTAAAATTCAAAACTCTTTTTTTATTTTCAATAGCGGCGTGCAGTGTGTTTATAAGATTCATACTTTGTAGACCGAGCTTCTTGAGTTTTTAGACTCTGTATATTTACAGATTTCTAAATCGATCCAATTTACTACTTTCTTTCGTCTACGATGGGTTTCAGAGCAATTTTGCAAAGACTAGACTTTTTTTCAAGAAAAAATACATTACAACGTAAGAGTTCATCAAGTCTTTTTTTCTCTCAAGCCAGAATAAACTCTATTTTTTTCTCTTAAGTCAGAATAAACCGACTGGGGATAAAACCAGTGGATCGGGTTATAATCGTGTAGAAAGCTAGCACTGATTTCACTCCAAATTGATTAGAGAAGTGCAATGTAATGCGCCAAACCTCTTGAGTGACTGCTTATCGAGATTTGAGGACCCTTGGCACTAACAGTCTGCGTCTGAACACAGTTTCATACTTTAGAGAGGCTTTCAGTTAAACGACCCAATACTGAGAAAGCATTTTGTGAATAGAAAGGAAGCGGAGATTAGTTTTTTTTTTTATTATTATTTTAGTTTAATCAGGGATTTTATTTTGAATTCAAATGAGAAGGTACTTAGTTTCGAATCGAAAGATAACTCCAGGGTGGCCACATGTCAGGGAAATGCGGGTAGATGTTAAGGAAAATAAAAATTGATCTATTGAACGTTTGTATAAACATGACTTAGGTCTGAAACGACCCACGATAAACAAATAAGGTGGCAAAAAAGCGATAAACTGATCCGGTTAAATAAACTATAAATTATTATATTATTATGAATTATGAATAGATCAATTTCTATTTTCTCTGACAGCTACTCGCATTTCCCTGATTTTCCTGGTAAATTTTAAAAATTGACAAAGTGATTTCGTTCTCATTTTATTTCTAGGAGAATTTTTTGATAGCCTTTTAATTTGCTTAAAAGAAAAAATGTAATTTTTGATTAATTAAGAAAACAGGTGTCCTCGACACAATTCTGACCGGTAGATCTTGTCTCGACTGAAACTTCTAATCAAATATTTATATTATTTATATTATCGATAAAGTTTGTCTGATTTTTAACGTATTTTCTGTCGCTGATTTTCTTAATCAAGCTAGGAGATTGGTTAAATCATTATGGTTTATTATCTTGACGCCCAAAGAGTGCCCATTGAGTACCTAAACTGCGAATCGTAAAACGAGATGCTAGACGCGCTTCCGCAGGATGCTGATCTCATTTAACTCTCGCACGAGTCTTATTGTTAGTATAGTCTTGCCGGACGTTTGTCTACAACCCACGCACAACTCGGACATATCAGAGTAACTGACCTCTTGTGAGAATTCACTCATGCATTTATCTAATTACATAATTTACACACGGAAATTTCATTAACCCCAATCAAAGAGCTTGTTTTGTAAAATTTATCTTAATCGGCTCAAAATCATACTCAATTCACAGGAATTGATGTTTCTGTTATCTTATAATATTTAAATTTCTAGATTTTTATTGAAAATGAGTAGAAGGGAGAAAGAAACGATTGAAAAATAAACAGGAGATTGAAAATTCCGCGGTTGACAAGATATATATATATATATATATATATATTATTAAGAGAAATTAGATCTGGAAAAATCTCGACCACCTTTCCCTTGTATGTAGTATCCTTTCTGCTGATCTTTATTCCACTAATACTAATATGGATTATTATGTCTGACAAATTGAACTGCTAAGGGCATGAATAAGATAAATTTTTCCGCTGGTCTCGCAGTTTCCACCTTCTGAAAATTGAAAAGAAATCAAACAATGATGTAATAATTATATCGGGAGGAGTACCATTGGATTGATGTTTCATACGTCTAGTCTGACGATTTTTCTACATTTATTAGAAAAAATATATAAAAAAATGTTTCCAAAGTTCCCAAAACTCAAAATTCTTATTTATAAAAGGATTTAAAAGAATTTTTAAATTTCTGCTAGTAAATGAATAAAAATAAAACGGTTTTTGGAACTTTGTTTAATATTCTTAATCTAATAAATGTAATGACCCAATAGGCGTACCACTAAATTTTTAACCCACTCATATTACAGGGATTTGAAATTTAGTATTCAACAAATTAATATGATTAATACGATGGGTTGAAAATTTTCTGGTACTTATCGACAAAAAGACAAAACTAGTTTCTTTTCCATTTACCAAAGTGACTATCGCAATGCTGCGCTCTTTTTTAAAGCTTGTCACATCGCCACCCCCAAAAAGTGCTACCACTTCTGTGACTCTTACTATCACTGTCAGCTGAGTTTCGAATTGCCTACGAAAACATAATTGTATAGAAAAAGCCAATCGGCTGAATGACATCATTATTATCATTTAGTACGTTTGTTCATGTCGCTGAACCCTGCAGACGGTCGTTCCAAGGTCCCTGAAGTCCATAGGACCCGGGCCGCGGACCGAGGTGAGTCGTCTCCTGTTTCTCGGGTCAAAACTAAAAAGATACAACGCGTCCGTTCCCACGAGCTTAATTAAAATAGGATACGTAATGAGAATCAGAACCTTTTTCTAGTTTCAATATCTCTTACACACCAAATTCCGAGGAGCCAAATAACAATATTATTTATATAGCTGTGTCTATATAGGTACAGTTTCAATTCTATTAGAAATTTTCAACTTATAGATTATAGAATGAAATTTTTTTCATGTGTGGGTGTCCATAAATATATTTCCAAAATTAATCATTGGGTATTTTTACACTAAACAAGATATTTTAATGCTGCTTTTTTATCATGTTAGACAGGGTTTCGTATGATATTTTCCAAGTGTCCACCTTATTCACTCGTGGAGTACAGTTCGAGTCGTTTTTTTCAACACTTTCACACTTCGTGGATTATTTGCGAAATATCTAGATGTTTATAGCTATTTTGAATATATTCCCAAAAATAGTAATCAACAGGATTTAAATCGAGTGAATAGGGAGGCTACTCCATGCCTCTACCAAAAATATTCTTTAGTTAAATATTTTTGGAAATATATATTTATGGACATCCTGTAGTAAGCTAAATTGCAAAATAGACTGATGATTCTTTTATTAATTGTCATTTCTTTTTCACAGTACTGCGTGGAAATCCTGCTCCAACTCATTCTCGACCTGAATTCAAGGATGATCCGCCCGATGCGTCTGATGATGTTGATGGTGAGAAATTGAACATTTCAACCCTTTAAAATCTTAGTTTCAAAGAAGCACTCATGAGGAAAGTTATCCGTTAACCCAGAGAAAACAGAACTACTGGTACAATTCGTGAGGAAAGGAAGCTCCCAGATCTGAGCATGCCAGAGTTGTATGTCAAGTTAATTGAATTCTCTCGATATCAGCTAAATATATCTAAAAGTTATATATGACCCCAAGCTAACGTGAAAATTACACGTTGATGCTGTTGTTAAAAAGGCTAGAATACACTATATAATAATCAGGACAATAATTTCATATGCGTCAATCATGAGAACCAAGAATAAATCTGACGGGATGTAAAAATCATCTACAAAGCCTAAAGAGAGTGTTATTTTTCTGGCAATTTATGGATTAATGAAATCCAGACCGACTGCATTGTTGGATGAGATATTATTGGGACTGACTCCAATAGAACTTCTAATTAAAAAGAAAGCGTCAGTGGAGACGCACATACTGATGATGGTGCAAAGTTCTGTAATATTATTATTATTATTATTATTATTAATAGATCAGTTTCTATTTTCTCTTACATTTTCGTAATTTCCCTGACATTACCATGACTTCCATGATACGTGGCCACATTGGCCACCCTGGATAAACTGCCTTTGTCAGTGTATTCAAAATGATTTTAAATTTTCAGCAAATGATTGCAATTCGGACAGAAAATCGGTATTGGAGGATTCTGAAGCAAATTCCGAAAAGAATTTCTACATTCCCCAATGCACGCCCGATGGAAGGTACCATAGGGTGCAATGTTACTCAGGATATTGTTGGTGCGTTTATCAGGACACTGGAAAACCGATACCTGGAACATCTTCCAAAGATCGTGAACCAAATTGTACTCCAGTTCCTACGCCGAGTAGACCAATGAATGGTAATTTCCATATATTATCTATAATTTATCTATAATTTTCGTTGAGTAAAGTGGAGAGTAGAATTTTGAGTTTTTTTGAGCTAAATTGATTAAAAATATATTGTTCTGTCTTATAAATTTAGGATGTCCGGAGTTAAAGAAAGAACTATTTCTTCAAAAACTCATAAAGATGTTAGAGGACGAAATGAAAAAATCGAATTCCGACTCGGATGAAACTTTCTCCAAGTGGCAGGCTCCCGACGAAGAACGAGTTGCAACCTGGCACTTTGTTATGCTTGATAAAAATAAAAATAAGGTTCAATAATATAAAATTAAATGTAGTTAAATTTCTCTTAAATTGTACTCTTTCATATCAGTTCTAAAATGGGATTTCTTTTTCAGGTACTAGAAAGAAAAGAGTGGAAAAACTTTCGCTCTATGGTTGCCAACCATTCAGAATTGAAAAGGTGTGGGAAGAAATTCCCAAAATATTGCGACGTAAACAGCGATAGAAAAATAAATATGTCGGAGTGGATCAGTTGTTTGAGTACACAACAATTTACTCCAGGTAAATATTAGGTGAATACTTATTTTGTGAAATGTGTATTTTTAATTCGTGTATTATGTCATAAACCGCAATTAAAATTACTTTTTTCTAGTTTCGAGTACAGAAAAAATATCCACCTCTAAACCCAGTAGAATGGGACAAAACCCCCTCGAACGTTACCTAAATGACTATGATTAAAATGTGATTAAAAAACGTGACGCAAAGAACTGTTAGTGTGAACACCGTTTTACAAACATTTTGAAATCGATGTCGGTTAATGTGCACCCAGTGTTGTAAGAGATCATGTTTATTTGGACAAATGTCAAAAATAATTATTTATTTAAGAGCGATGTCAGTTAATAAATATAAAGATTATGTATTATTCTTCATAGAAATAGAAAATATATCTGAAACTTTTGATATAATATCCCTGTGTCTAAGATTTTAAACAACTAGAAATTACAATCCAATCACTCTGTGAGCGATTCATTTCTCAACTTGTAATTCCTTGTCTATTATCCTTCAAAATATGGTGAAATTCCTTTAAATTTCGTAAAATTTCTCAAAAACCCATTAAAATCTCATTGTATTTCTTAAAATTACTTAAAATTCTATGAAATTTTGTTAAATTCTTTAAAATCCAATATAATCTCACCAAACCCTTTAAAATTTCTTCAGAAATAAATTACCTTAAAATTACGTATTATCTTACAAAATATCTTAAATTCGCTTAAAATTACTTAGAATCTCCAAAAATAATAAAAATAGATAGGAAGGGCGCTACTTCAAAGAAACAGAAAAACTCAAATAAAAAATACTTTTTTTTTTTTTTATAAATTTCCCACTTTTATTTAGGTGCAACTTTCAATAGTGTTCTTATGATAATAGTATAAATACTACACAATGCAGTGAAAGTATTAAAACTTCTACATATTTACAAAGGGAAAGAAATCTGCTTTGAAATCTTAAGTCATAATAATTTCTGACTTTGAAAAATCAAAAGATATCTTAAATATCAAATCTTAAAGGTTTCTCGTGTTTAAATGTTAAACAGTACCTCAGTTCAACAATTTATGTTTAAGTATAAATTAACCTAAATAATAGAGCTTACGTAGTACTCTTAAATGCTTAGCATCAATATCTAAAGACCTCGATGCAAAAAGACAGTACTAAACGAAGCAATTAACATATTTTTATGCTAGAAAACACGATCTTGATATCCACTTTCAGTGAGACTCGTACTGGGTTTGGAACCTCCTCCACTAATATGTTGATGTGGGTGTCTCATGTGTCCTTGTCTTCTCGGTGGTGCTAAGTACTCAAACATACTTTGACTATGTTGGGACAGCATTTTACTAAGATCACAAGGCATAGGGTCGGTCCAGAAAAAGTCATGATTTAGAGCAGAGTCAGAATCGTATCTTTTCGAGGGGTCCAATATCAAAAGCTTGTCTAGAAGATCACAAGCATATGAATCTTTCACGTAGGGCTTCAGTCTTTCCTTCACCTGAAAAAACGAACAAGCAAATATTTAGTAAATTAAAGTTAAAAAAAAAAAATAACGAGTGTGTTTCTGATATTTTTTTCTTTATAAAAACTGTGTGTTTGAGAGTAAATTAGAGTCAACTCTAGAAATTTCTAAGAAAAAAAGTAATTGACACCAAGACTCTGGCGCAACGGTAGCGCGTCTGACTGCAGATCAGAAGGTTGCATGTTCAAATCACGTCGGGGTCAAAAAATGGCAAACATGTTTTTTATATATATATATATATAAAATCACTTCCTTCAGTCAAATACTTGAATTACGATAATTTCATAGTACGTACATCTAAATTGAAAAGCATACAAATATTTAAACACCCATGTTAGAAAAAAACTACTTTAAAGAAATTCTGATTTTTAATGATAATTTGAGTATTAAAATTAGTTTACTCACTTTTCTTTTTTGTCCTTTGATTAGTTCCATTTTATTGAATAGATCTAGATCTGTTACACTTGGCCAAGCTTCTGGTGTAATGGAACCACACAACTGGGAAATTAAAGTTAGTTGTTGTTGCTCAGTGCTTCCTTGCATGATTGGTGATCTGTAAATACAAGTTCGTATTAATAAAAATAATTTACAGCGTTTATGAAAGAGTTCATTAATAGACATAAAATACACACGTAGTATAAAAAAATTCTTTAGTTTATTGGGAGTCAAATATGCAAAAATTTGAAAAATTGAATATATTTAATTATATTTATATTTTTTTGTGTTTATTTGTTGAGCACTTTGCTTCCTCATTAAAGCTTATATTTTCCATACCAAACGATAAAAAATTCTAATATTTAGCAAAATGGTGCATGTTTTTCCTTCATGCATATTAATATTGATTTTTATGTATAAATTTTTGTACCTTGTCCACATTTCAGCCATGATACATCCAGCACCCCATAAATCGACTGGTGGTCCATAATTTCTATCGCCCAATAACAATTCTGGTGGCCTATACCAAAGAGTAACAACTCTGTTTGTGTACCGATTTGGTTGACTATTTTTGTTAGCACTGAATGCTCGTGCTAGACCAAAATCAGCTAATTTTAAAGTACCAGTCTTTGTTATCAGGACATTAGCAGCCTTCATGTCTCGATGTAAAATCTAAAAGGAGAATATATTTGGTTAATAAAGTATTCATAAAAATTTAATGCAAAGATCATATATTTAATGTAAATTGACATGTAATACTTACTTTGTTACTGTGGATGTAATATAATCCATTTAAAAGTTGTTTTATAACTTGTTTAACTTCTCCTAAGCTGAATTTCACGTTACTGTTAGACAATAAACCAGCAAGATCATGTTCGCAGAAATCGAATATGAGATAAAATGTTGACCGGTATTTATTGTTTTGATTTCCTGAAAATTAGGGAAAAATACTGTTAGTTAATTCGATTATTTAGCCTTATAAAAATGTGTAAAGCATTGGTTGTAAACTTACCTTTTGTTCTACAGATTTCTATTAAATTGACTACATTTTCGTGCTTGAGGAGTTGCAGTATCCTTATCTCTCTAAGAGCAGTTATCGGAAACTGAAAAAAAAATAAATATATGTCAAACGGATCAAAAATTTTATAAAATACTAACAAAGATTCTCTTAAAATAAAATAGTAATCTTAGTTTATTTCACTAATATTTCTCATTTCTTTGACTTTTGTCAAAGAAATTCGTAGGTTAAACAATTTAAGTTTTAAACATTATTTTTAAAATTTTGGAATTTTTGAAGTTATTGAAATAATGTTTTTATAAATTAATTCATTTACTAGGAATTTCGTTTTTAATTAAAGGGATTTATCTCAATTTTATGTTAGAAGTAAATGAAAGGCACATGGCACACAATAAAATAAACAATTTTCCAAGAAAATTTAGCCCAATGATGAACAAAATAAACATAAAATGGAAGATTGAAAAGAGTACCTTATATTTATATTCTTTCAGAGGAATAAATAACCTAGCTGGGTAGAAAGACTATTACAGGAGCATTTTCTTAGAAGTTTTAGGTTTAACATTTTTTGCAAGAGAACATTAAGATGATACTTCCTTTCACAATTATTGTTCACACTTACCTAAAAATTATATCAAGTAAATAATAAATTGTGAACAATTTATCTAAATTTTATAATTAAAGTTTTTAAAATTATAGCTTTATAAAACATTTGGTGACTGGAAAATTTGTAATTCTACTAACTTAGTTTTTATATTTTTAGTGCCTAAAGGTCCGGCTAGACGGACGCAAAATTTCGTCTAAAAGTCCGGCTAGGCGGATGAATTAATCCCTAAGTATTTCGTCAGGCTAGGCATTTTTTGGCGTACTGGCGAACTCTAGTATCCAGATAAATTATTAAATAAAAATGTATCCACCTAGAGCAAAATTTCAATGGCCAGACGAATTTATTTAATAAAATTTAGCCCGGCTATTGACATAAATAATAATTGTGCCTGTATTTAATAGCATTTAAATTAAGTATTTAAGCGCATCCGATGTCAATTGTCCTATTGAAATATGATTTGGCAAACGCCGGGGGTAATCCGCCTAATCTAGAGTCTAGACCTGTGGAAATCCCCAACGATTATCCCTGCGAGTGGTAATTTCTCTAATCTGGAAAATATTTTCTAAATGATTTATTATTCAAGAAAATAGAATTAGGCTTCTCTGTATTATTGCAGGGGTGTAAATTTCACCAAACTAGATCTCCGCCCCAATCTCGTCCAACCATTACCTTAAGTAGCCTGCGCCTTAAGTCCCTATTGTCTACTCGTAGGTATAATCGTTGGGGATTTCCACATGTCTAGACTCTAGTCTTTTCATTTATTAGCAGACTACGTTCACAATTGTTAATGTCAGTAGTAGGACAAATTTTACTAAATAAATTTATCTGGCCATTGACATTCTGCTTGGGCCGGACGAATTTATCCAAAATAATTAATTTTTTTAAAAACGTTTATCTAGTCGGACATTTAGTAGCATTGTTTATAATTAGTTTTTAAAATTATAGCTTTTGAATAATTCGTTCTTAATTATAATTACTCCGAAAAAAAATTCTCTAAGAACTTAGTGAAAATATTATGAAATTTGAATACTTACACCCTCTTTCTCATTTTCCATCAATACTTTCTTCATAGCAACAAACTTTTTACCAGTTGGCTTATCTTTTGCTTTGAAGACTTCCCTATAAAAAAATTTCATTAAAATTAGAAATGCTGACTCAATTTGATATGATGTGCGAGCAGTGAAATAAAAGAAAATGTAAACTACACAATACTTGTTAAAAAAATCGTCAAAAAAATATAAGACATAAAATGTACTGCCTTAACCATTGATTTAACATGAAATTCAGGATATTTCAAATGAATATTATAAACTGAGATGAGACAAATGTAACCTACAAATTTTAGAATGCTCTCGTTTATATTTATTACATGAATTTTGTTCATTTCTACTCACCCAAAAGTACCCTGTCCTATCTTTGCAACTTTCTCATATTTGCTGATAGCCTCTTCGCAAAAAGGAAAATTGAATTCCTCTAAGTATTTCTCCTTTTCTCTTTGATTCATTGCTTTGATCAGTTTGAACCACTTTTTAAAAAAAGTTAAAACACGCCTATAAACACTTTTTATACACAGTTTCCTGGACACAGAAACCTTACGAATTTCAACTGCTTCCAAGAATCATTGATAGATTAGTCTTTCAGGGCACACGAGATTTTTACTATTTATTTTTCACTTTGTGTCGAAAACAAAACGATCGAATAGAAATGGAACATAACCTTATTGACCTAGTATGCGCGGTATGCAGTTACCTACAGGTACACTCAACACACTGTACAGTCTACTGCGCTATGCTTCCGCTCCTGCCTAAGCATAAACACTCAATGACTCAAATGACTCAACTCACTCAACTCGGAACTTACTCCGCTGGAGGCTGGAGGCGGAGCCAGAAAACCTAGTCGGTGGAGGGGATACACAAGTTCGCTGCACAGGAGTGCGCATGAGTAGTGCTCGGCGTCTGATTGGTTGCTATTCGCGCGCAATAGTGGGAAAGGTGGCCATGATTGCGTTTTGCGCTTTTACGTTGCGTCATAATGAGAGAAAAAAAGACAAAAGTATACTTTTGTCTCTTTCTTTCGCATTGTGACACAACGTAAAACGCAATGGACGCCTAAACATGTCAACCCAACCCTGGTTTCCACAAGATTTAAATGGAAACCAGGGTTGATTTAACACGCCCACAAGGAAGGCATACATGAATGATATGTACTGTATATATCGTATATATAGGCTGAAAGTGCCCGCTTGTAGAAAGAGAAAGAAAATGAAAGACTGCTACCTGTTTCTCTCTAATTGACGCGATTAGAGAGAGATAGCTAGTAGTCTCTCATCTTCTTTCTCTTTTTACTAGAGACACTTCCGCTCGTAAGCAACCTATACATACATGGTAATGTATAAGCACTGGACTGACATAACCTCACATAACCTAATAATTTAAAGCATGGAATTATGAAATTCTTGATTATTTGTGATTTTTAAGGATGGATAAGTCGATAAATAATTTAGTTAAAATGTCTGTGACTCTGAGAAATTTAACTATTTTTCGTAAATGTTTGACAGTTCACAATTTTCAAACTTTACGGAGTTTTTCATCAAGTAAAGGTAATTTTTTTATTTATTAGTTTAGAAAATTGATTGATGCTTATAGTATTTATTTAAAAATACTGACGTATTTGATTGTTGATATTTAAAAAAACTAAGTATCTAAACATCCGGCTAGACGGATGAGTATTAAGTAAAAATTTATCTGCAGTAGAATTTCAATGGCCGGACAAATTTATTTAATAAAATTTGTCCAGCTATTTACAAAATAAATAATTGTGCCCGTATTCTGTTGATAAAGTGAAAAGTGATTTGTTCATCTGTTTATTTTTATAGCGGTAGTTCTAAATTGTTATTTTTATTTATATGTTCAATTCAAATAATATTAATTTTATAACATTTAAATTAAATGACTAAGCGCGTCAAAGTTTATACTTGGACCACACTGACCGATTTTCGTCACTCTCATTTTATTGTTGCAAGCATTGTAAAGGTAAATCATGGTAAAAGGAAATCATAGTATATAAAGATAATGGGATTAAAGTCTTGGGTCTTGCAATTTACTTGTCATTACGGATGTTCCTAATACTTAGATTTATGACCCTTTGTTACCTGCAGATCATTCTAATGGTCAACTTTCTAAATTTTACAAATCCCGGCTTAGTCTCGACAAACCCTAATTGTAATTAGGATATATTAGTATACTTAATCCTCTTCACCGAAAAAATCCAACGAGTCCTCCCTATCGTCTAGACTCTAAAATGTCTACAGACTCTAGATTTATTACGTCTCTAAGTAACTATCTTCTTTATAAATCGTGAAAATATTGCTACACAAGTCTCATTGAAATATACAAATATTTTACAATTCCTATATAGAAAAATAAAAAAAAAAAACAGATTTACAATTATATTAGAACCCACGATCCACATTTCGTCTTCACAGGTTTCTCTCTATTTCTGTACTTTGAATTCACCTTTTAATTAATTTAGAGATAATAATATCTCCCTTCTTCCTTTTTTTCTTCAATATAGCTTGAATTAATAGAATCTAATAAGTGACGAAATTTGTTGAGCGTGGGCTAAGTATAATACAAATAAAAATAACAATTTAGAACGACTATAAAAATAAATAGACGAACTAATCTCCAAAATTTCTTATTTAAAAAAATTTCTTATGTATCTTTCAATAATTATTTTTCAGAGACATTGCCAAATTCAATTTATAGTGACTTAGGCGACAACTCATCAGCAATTTTAGATTATGTTTATAAATACCAAGATTCTTTATCTGGTCAAAATTGGATTGAAGCTCTTCGAAAATTCTCAGAATGTTACCCAGAATCGAATCGTCGATCAAAGCATCTCAGAGACAAGAAAGATGCTCTAATGTTTTGTAACGAGCTTGATAAGCGAATCAAAACTTTGAACATATCACAAGCAGAAGAAGCAATCCAATTATTAACGGAATTGGGAATTTCACCTACGAGTATTATTTTCCAGTCTCTCTTGAAAAATATTCAAACCATGAAAAGTGCTTCATTAGAGACAACATTGCAATTAAATCAGGATATAATAGATGCAGATATTTACTCATTATGTACTTATTTATATAATGCCACAGATAAGAATTCATTAGATAAACATACTATTCATCAGACTCTGCATGCGATTTCTGCATATTCAAGTGGAAATATCCCGGCTCCTACTGCCAAGAGTATTTTTATTTCGTGTTCAAAAGTTCCTGATATTGTGCTGCCAGAGTTTGCACATCTCTTAAGAAGGATTCAAGATATTCTTATAATTGAAGCACATTCATTTGAGTTTGTAAAAGTCTTACAAATATTAGAGGGGATAGCAATTGCTCTGTAAGGATTTATTTGTTGAAATTGTACAGATTTTTAATAATATTTTGTTAAATGTTTTTTAGAAATTCATATTATGTTTCAGGAAAGAAAGAAATTATGGTGAGGAATTTTACAACAAGCAACTTGTTGACTCTCTGATTAATAAATTTATATTGAGTGATGGCCTAATTCTGGAAAAGGGACTTGTTCTCTTAACAAAATTAAGACACATAGGACATATTCATAAGCCTTTCTTAGATAGTTTAGCTTTCAAAATATTCGAAAATCCTATGTTGATCTCAAAATTGAAAACAAAGCTATTATCGAAATTTCTATCAGGAATTGTGTTTTGTGATTATAAGCCTCCATTCTGGGAATCAATTGAGCAGTTGATTTTAGATAAAGTAAACGCAGAAAATTGTCCTCCTACTAATCTAATTTTAATTGCCTACAATTTGGCAATTATGGAGTGCTTCCCAGATAATTTGATCTCTAGGGTTTTTCAACTTCCAAAGATGGTGCTGCATAAAGATATTAAATTTTCGACATTTCATCGTTTCGTATTGTTATATCAGTTAGTTAAAATATTACATCCAACTTACGCTGGTCCCTGGCCTTCGGAGGATGTTTTTTATAATAAATATTTAGAGAAGAAATTAGAACACTCTTCTGTGCAAAAATACTCTCTCTTGCCTGAACTCGAGAAAGCATTGGGAGGGTCGGAATATATCAAAACGAAAGTAAAAACCAAACTTCATCACGAGATTGGTTAGTTTCTATTCCTTTATATATTTACTTTTAGTTTAAGACGAAAAAATGAAGAACCTTGTAAAGAAATAACTCGATTCGTTTTTTTAGATTATGTTATTGTTATGAGGAAAGGCGGATATCCTGTAGCAATTAATCAAAGAAGTGAAAATCACTCAAATTATGGAAAAGAATCTGTTTCGTTTATTGAGGACATCATTATTCCTCCAGAAAGTCAAGTGTGAGTATTGTTTTCTTATTTTGTTAATTTATTTCAATTCATTTATAATTTAGTACTGAAGGTTGATGTGACCTTTTGAAAAAAATTCAAAAATTTGAATTGCGTTTGGCAATGGTGAACAACGAAAAAAATGTTCACACCAGAACGTAGAGTATGCCCTTAATTAATAGGCGTTCATTTTTTTTTAAATTAAGGGTATATATATTTTTTTTATTATTTATTTTTCTGGAGCTGCAAATTTGCTACTCTACGCGTTATTTTGAGACTTATTAAATTTAGGACTTACAAAATTTGAATCTTAATCATTTTGAATAGATATTAAAAATAAAAAATTGTGTCATAGGGTTACAATTTTAATGATGGATACGGGTAGTTACTTGAGGAACTCAAAGCAGTTGAGAGGACATTTGCGAGGCATAATAACAACTTTAGAAGCCTTAAAATACATTGTAATTCCCGTATACATGCCAGAATGGGAGAACCTCAATGACCGGGATAAAATTCCTTTCATTATGAATAAAGTTAGACTAAAATGTCCCACAGATTTTACATCAGTTAATTCATAAAATAAAAATGTGAAGACAATGGAAAGAAATTGAATTTTACTTTATTGTACATACCAAGTGACTTATTAGTTATAAATGTAGCGATTACCAATTTAATAAATTGTATATCTAAATGAGTAAAGTTCAAGATTTTTTAATATTCGTTAAGTTTATTAAAGTTGTATTAATTCTGTGTTATATTATAATAGTTCTAGTAGTATCACGTCTTAACGTCTCAAAATTCTCTTTTGGCTAAAATGGAAAAGTTTTGGCGAGAGAAAAGACGGTAGAGACGTGGGTGAGAGAAGAGTACCGACAATATTTTTATGTGAAAGAGAAAACGAGCGTGTAATTCTTACATTTTTCCAAGTCACTTTTTAACTAAAAAGAGGAACAGTTAGAACTGTAATCGCGGAATGATTCACTCACTGTAAGAATTTTAGCAATTAATTGCAAAATTATTATGCAATTATTAACTAATTAATAATTATTAATAATTAAAATAAATAATAAACTCCAAAGAAGAAAAAGAAGAAAGCATTTGGAACTCTTAAGTGTAACTAAGTTTGAATTTGATCAATTTTTTAATTTCTCAACAATTTTTATTTGCAATTATATACAATGTTAAAACTTACCTTGTTCAAATTTTAATTGTAGATTTTCTGCTCTCGGTTAAGTCTGTCGATTAATTCTTTATAATAATATATCTCTAGAAAATGATAAAACCTACAGTTTAAAAAGTTGAAAGCGCAAAAATCATATTAGTTCAACAGAAAGCTTATTATATTATATAAATCACTACTTGCGGCTAATTAGCCCTTAAAGTACACACTTTTTTTGAGAGTCATCAAGTACATATTTTCCTCATTTTGCATCCTGTGGTTAAAAAAAATAAATAGGTTACTTATATAGTTAAAAATTAAAATTAAGTATATCAAGAAAACTAAAAAAAATTTAAAAAAACAACTAAACTTAAACTAAACCAACTTCCTTTACCTTTAGGTACTAAAAATTGGAAAAATACTGTCGTGGAATGAATGTGATCCCAGTGTGTACTTTAAGGGGTAACAAAAATTGTGGACTGTAAATAATTTGATAGTCCATTGCTGAGACTCGTAGATAATGCAACCATGATTTTTTTGAACTATATTATATATTTCGTATTTGAAATAAAAATAATCCGAGGATGGTTCCCGTTCCAATCCACGGATTTGCAACGTTATACAAATAACAAAAATATTTCAGTCCTACATACAGGGTAATGCACTGGACGTTCTCAGATATGCTTGTCTGCTTTAAGTATTAAAAACAAACAATTTTATCAATATAAGGCGAGCTTCTGTACTTTAATCTCCTACGAAAATTACAATTCTACGATGGAAAATCTACGAGGATTTTATTTCTCCCTGTTCGGTCCTCTCCGGCTTCAACTATCCTCTTTATCTCTTTCTTTAAATTGGTATTGGGACTATAAATAAAAGAAGACTATAACACCCTGCAAAACATGATATTTTCGAATAATTGTCGGGTAATATGAGACACTTGACAAAATAACAGATTTATTACGTATTCACGATCAGGAGAACATAATTTCTCTCCTTTTTTCTCTCCGCTCTTAATAACTTTTAATAGCAACTTACTCGCTGTTGTTTATATTAACGTTCTCGCTCTTTATTCTAATTAATTCTGTCTGAAAGTTGCATATATATCCATTTTTTCGCTTCTTCGTTGATAGTGTCGATATCTATTTTAAATTTTGGCATACTTCCTCACGGTTTATATCCTGTAAGAGGATTTAGCAAATAGACAAAGAGTATAGCTGATAAAATGGTCCAATTACAGTTAGTTTTATACGAATTGCAAAATAGTACAAATTGTGATTATTTTATTCCATTACATGTACATATATAATATATATATTTTTTTTGGAACTCGGAATACTTAGCAGCTTTAAGAAAATGGCGAAAAATTTAACAAACCTACGCAGCATCGTCAGCGTCGACTTAAAATTGCTGTATAGCTAACAGGGTGTCCCTCAATACTTCACTCTTCTTCAAATCACCTCTTTTTTATTTTTCTTCTATAATTATTTGAAAAACAAATTCCTGAAGTGCTTGGATTTATAATTTTACCTTTAAAATTTTTATTTAGTATGTTATATGGATTTATGCTTTTCAACCCTGGCATTTCAGGAATTTTATTAACAATCGTGTCTGCCCTACAAAAAAAGTCTGATTGAAAAATACGATGCACTGAAAAATATTTTTATATTAAATCAGGGATATTCACGTGACGGTCGAATTGGCTCTAAGGATGTTCGATTCTGATTCGATTATTTGATTGATTTTTTGCGGCGCAAAAAAAGGGGATGGTTCAATCTTTTAAATCGATATGCGTCTCTAAAAGATTCAAATTTCCAAATTGATCTTTTGAAGAATATTGATTCTTGTCTATTTGATCTTAGATACATATATCAACTGAAGAATCAATTCTTTACAAAGAATCAAACATCCCTAAATTGACTCTTCTGTTTCCTTGGATATCCGGGTATTAAACAGATTAAAATTTATTTTATTGTATTTAAATGAATGCAAACTTTTTCGTCGGACGTTTTCAGTAGGGTGAACAGTAAAAATGTTTTTTAACATATTAAAAGGAGACAGATTGAGAGTTTATTTACAGGAAAGTGAGTTTAGTATAAAAAGATACTTGAGGTCGCTGAGGGAAATTATTATAAAACATTTTTAAATAGCAAATTACCTTGAGCGAACTCAAAATATATTTTTTTTATATATATAAAAATGAAGTTAAAATAATTTGAAGAATGAAGTGCTGAGGGTCGATATATAATATAATAATTAAACTACGTATCCTTAAAGATCATTATCTCATATTACCCGCTCTTATTGATATAACACCTCGCCCTAAGACTATACATTAAACTATTTACACTTCTCAAAACCTGCGCGACTTTCCGCACTGATTTCTGGAATTGGCATCAAATTACCCTAAATCGATACGAGCCTTTAGATCTCTTAAAAAGCGACGGTGGTGATAGGTGAGTCGAAATCTTCGGTAATTACTTAGATTGATTTTTTTTTTTCTAATATAGGCTAAGGTATAAGAATTTCGCTGCGGTGCAAAGAACAGGTCGAGGGAGCGGAAGGTCTTTCAACGTGTCGGAAGTAAAGAGACAAACTGTACGATTATCTTCGAGTGTACGTTATCATGGGTCGTTTCAAATGAGTGTACATAATAATGAACCCAATATGATGTTTTTGGCGTTTTTGGCAACAACCCCATATCTAAATAACAGTAACGTGCGTATGCGGTATAGAACAGTAGGTACAGTCAATTAACTAGAGCTAGAGTATTTTTTCTCCGACACGTCTGACGGTTTGGAAGGATCGTTTGCGTACAGTTATGTTTCAGTTTCGAACTTTCGTCTGACAATGAGTAGAGAATCTCGATTCCCGAATCAAACATTATATGATTTCTCAGATTTTTACAGCTTTTCCTAACTCACCACACTTCGCTTGATTCTTTTTTTTCTTCTTTAGCCCAACTGCGTTATATTATTAATGAAAGACTGCGTACTATACGATGAACAGCATCCGAACTACTCCCCTTAGGTACTTTCTGTTCAGGGCTTAGTCTAAGAAGTTTTCTTAGCAAATTTCTTCAGTGTACAAAAAAGTTTTACTTTTGATCTGTAGCATAAATTTTGGGAAACGAAATTTGCTCTTATCCATGGTATTATTTATCACATTTATCACTGTCTGGATTTTTATTTCTCCCTGCCCGTTTCGGGTAAGATTTCCTCTTAGAATAAGCCCTGTTTCCCTTGCAGTGTTCGGTGCATTTATGAAACGATTCATTACAATTTTTCAAATCTTAAAAAATAAAAGTAATTGTCCTTCAAATTAATATTTTTAAAATAAAAGAACACTGAACACTGCTCAATTTGCTGTTATTAATCCATTAAGGCAGACAAAACTGAAATTATCCATTTCAGAAACTAGTGATGTAACTGGAAATATTTTTCAAAAACCTGAAATATTTCGTTTAAAAAAAATATACAATTTTTTATTCCACTTATATACAATTAATTAAATGAATAGATCAAAATTAATTTAAAACATTAATCAATTAATGCTCTACGTTTTGATCATTCGTACAGTACAATGAGTTAAAATAATAAAAAAAAAAAAAAAAATTGTATCTGTTCACACAAAATTGATAAATTTGAAAAAAATTTTAATGGTAAAACTGCTGCTTCCAATTTTATTAGAGATCCAGAATAAAATACAATTAATAAGAATGATAAATTAATAAATATTTCAAATATTTTTAACATTTCCAAAACTTCCGATACGGGAAGTTTACATCACCAACGATTATCCTAAATAGAATCGGGATTCTATATTTTGCACATTATTTACAGAAATACCTGCTAAAAATGTATTTACACTTTTCTACTCAAACCTATCGAATTGATAAATCAGCATGAGTATAGACAATAAACATATTTTTACAAGTAACAACTGTTGACAAAATACTTACAACTCTTATCTACTTTACAATAATAAATTGTCATCGACAGTTCTTACATTAATTATCGTAACGACTGAACTTCATACACATTATGTGACCTTGAACACAGACTTCCCTCCATTAAAAAATAACTAGTAATAATCTGGCCGAATTTCGATTTTGTCCTGCCTTAACGTCTGGCGGTCCGGGTTTGCGATTGAATATCGAAGCCCGAAATATATCAGCCAAGTTAACACTCTAATAAAGATATTTAACTCTTTAGTTAAAGATGCCTGCGTTTTTGGCTTTACCCCTCCTCCCCAGAGTTAATTATCCTTATTAGAGTGTTTTTGATATCAGCAATAGTGATTGGTTCCTAGGACAATGATGTTAGAATTATATGATGTGAATGAATATCCCCAAATTTCACTTTTTCGAAACTTCATTTATGAGGAGCTGAGAGTAAAAGCGGTCTAAAAAAATTATGGGAGCAAAAATAGATTAAAAACGCATTAACGAATTAAAAAAGAAACTGGAATAAAGAATATTGTCCACAGAATTTTAAATTATATTTTCGGAACAATAAAAATTATGGACTGTACCAATTTTGAATTATAAAAATTAGGGTATATAGTAATTCGAGAAAATTCCAATTAACTCAAATAGAAATTCCGTGAAATAGAAATTAGGATAAATTCTTATTCGAGCAATATTTCGGTAAAATGAAGATTATAAAAAGTAGAATTTGGGGGATATTTACGTCTCGAGTTGTATCAATTATTTTTCTAGTGATTTGCAATGATGGTGTTAATCGTACAATTGATTATTGGTCAAGAATATTGGAAGTTTACGTTTACACAGTAAAAATCAATGTCACTTAACATTCTCTTTGTACTTTTAATGCATATAACGCCGATTACCACTGCTATTTGACAAATTTATGTAATTCGATAATAAAAAATGTGAATGCTGATAGCAATGGTCAAGTAACGATCCTATCCTAAATTCTCGGTACGAGACGAAACCTTCCTTCGAATATGGTAATCCTCTATCTACAGATTAATGGCTTTTGGCTATCTACATATAAATTATTGTAAAGAGACTCTCTATATATTATGACGAAGAGAAGTTGTTACAAGATACTTTTAGTAACATAGCAATGATCCATACCGACTCACTGATATCTGATAAACTTTACACCATACGTATATTATCATATCTCTTACACGATTAGTTCTTACACTATTTATTTTCGGCACCTTTCCAACTCAGTAAAATTTAACACTTCAAAAAATTGGCTCAACTCTTTCAAATTATCGGATCACTGTGTCGTTATGGATCTACTCTACTCGCGAGGTAATTTTTTAAAGCTTTAATATGAAAATGTATCCTTCTCGACAGGTTTAGACAGGAAGTAAACGCAAAATGATGTTGGTATAGAGGAAAATAAATGGGTATGAGAAACGCGTGAATAGTTGAGCTTCTTTAGTTTTAGGTGCATTTTTCAAATAAGCTTTGATTTTTCGACTGCATCCTGGCATTTCTCAGACTTTGAAAAGCTGTTTTCAAAAAGAAACAAAAAAATACAGAAAGAATAAAATAATGCATGGTAAGTCTCATCTATCTTCAACTTAAATGTTGCTGGACTCAATGTTTATTTGCAGAAAGCAAATAATTTATCAGTAATAGGTATAACTGAAGTAAATTTAAAATCTTTGAGGAATTTAATAAATAAAAAATTCACTTTTTCTTTTCTTTTAATGACTACAATTGCCTAAAAAATGTTACTTTGTTAATTTAAATAACAATAACTTTCAAGTTGAAAATGTTTGAGACCCACCATGGATAACAAGTTGAACGGCAATGTTTTTTCTCTATGCAGAATTCGAAAAACAATGGACGGAATTGGAAATACGAATTCGAGTTTAATTCAAAATCTGTATAGATTGTTTAAAATTGCTCTGATCGAAGGACGAGTGGAAAATCCAATTTCTCGAGATGGCGAGTTAGGCTGCTTAATCGTAATGAGCAAATGATTACAGGTGTAAAGCTTTTCTTTCCTTATCTAATTTAAATACGAGAAATCAAGAATTTTTTTCAACTCTGGAAAACGCCATGACGTTAGATATGCGTGAGAAAAGTGGTATGAGTTTGATATTCGATAGGATGATAACCGCTTCTTGTTTCAGCATTTCTTTGCTATTTGCATCGCCAAGGATTCTTCTATTAGGTAACAGAGACTGCCTACAGTAATATACAGGTATATTTAAAGGAGAAGTTGATCGATAAGATTTGAGATCAAGCACAAGGCGTTTAAATAAGACTGCTCAAAAAAAAATCAAAATACGCAGATCAACCCTACACGGAGAAAAATATTCAGGATCGATTCCTGATTCCTAAAAATCTATCAAATAGTGCTCTCTGCACCGGATATGCCATAATTTACTTTCGACTCTGGCTTACCGTACTCTTTAATTGTCATACTTTTGAATTACTGAACTCTCCCCCAAATATACACCCGACTCCCTTAAATGTCACCATCTTAAATGGCAAAACCCATCCCTTAAACTTCGCATTCCTCCCTCAAATGTCACCAGCATTTTTCTCAATAAGCACGTGATACCACTGCGAATTCCAAGACGCTCGGCATCTGATTGATTGCTATATTGACGTGCAGTTTAAAATACTAAAAAATATTATTTTATATGCAATACGTATGCGCCATTGATGTGACGTATACGCAATTGATATGACTATAGAGAGAAGGAATTTGGTGACATTTGAAGGATTCCAGTGTATTTTGAGTTACAGTATTCTTTAAGAGGCCCAAAGAGGTCCCAAAGGGGCGAATTCAGTTATTCATTATAGATAAAGTAGGTACGGTAAGCCATCAGAGTACACTGTACTATAAAAGCCATAGTACTTGCAATTTTGCTTACATCGCCAAAGTCCTACATGATTGGCTTCTTATATAGCAACAAGAGCTACTTTCTCAGTTTTTTTTGTTTTTTTTTTTTGCGTAATTTCAGCAGTCAGTATTTAGCGTTCCGCTGAGACGGAAAATCTCTTTTTCTTCGTGTAGGCGAGGTACAATCTTTAAAGTTTACTTTGAGCTAGAACGTCGAGTAACTCGGAGAATACTGTAAGTTGTGAAATTTACATTTTACAATTCGTATTAAAAACTACGTTACTTTAGCGTAGTTACGTAACTCATACAACCGTTATTTTATAAAAGCAGAGATGTTTGTTAGATCGATACGGTCCTAAAGTCGATTATTAGGCTTAAGCTCTTCTCCTCGCATATTCAACACATTCGCGCATTATTTCCTATTCACTCAACGAACGTCGCCGAATTCGTTTGCACCGCCTTTTTTTCATTATTTAATTTTTCTCTTTTTGTTTTTCTTTTTAAGTATAAAAATGTTATAGTTGGCAAAAAAACTCTCACGGTTGTCGTTAACAAGTACCCACTGTCCAGTCATTTCAGGAAAAACATAGCGAAAAGTAAAAGTCTGGAGATTCTCTAAGGATGCTGTAAAGTGAATACTGACAATCTCGCCATGATTATTATTACAATTACCGTTCAATTTCGGGAGTCGGCAAAATACGATATGGCCTTAGAATATATACTCAGCACTGGCATAAAAAATTGTATAAAATTGTTCTTTAGGAAGCACAAATAACATTGTAAAGCAGGTTTTGCGATCACACAATTTGTTTTACTTAATTTCGAGTTATAAGATTTGATTAGATAACTCGACTAAAATTACCTTCAGAGTTAAGAAGACTTTCGTTTTGTTCCTTGTGTGATACATACATGACATACAATGTATAGAGCCAGCTTTTTCCTTATTTTTTCAGAGTTCAAAAGTTAAATCCAGTGGTATGAAATCATTTTTTTTAGGGCTCATCAAACACTGACATGATTTTCTTAATAGAATGTTAAAAAATGAGAATTTTGATTTAAGTTTTCAAAACTAGATGCAGTCGACTCTGATTTTTGATTCAACTGTTTATACCCTCTTCTTCTCCTTAAGTTATATGAATAACTATTATGAAAGCTTTCAAATTTGTCAACATCAAAATTCAAAGATAAAATTCGATGACTCTCTCGATCTGAGAAAATAATGAAAAGCTCGCGAATGAGATGTGCAAAATGATGTTGGACGAAGCATTGAAGGGAGAATATTTTTCCTCCTTTCTTTATCACTAGGGTTATTATTCGTTCCATAAAAAATGACCGCGGTATGAAATATAGCAAATAGCAAATTACAAATGAGTTTAGGCAAATTGCTTTTTAGGCAAGGTTTAACCCGCATCATACAGGTCTTACTTAAATTCAGCACAAGTTTTTGCTTTAGTCTTTTGCTGTCAAGACTGGAATCTTTCCTTAACGCTACTTCACTTTACAAAATCCTTATTATTGGCAGATTTCCATCCGTCATATAGGCAGAATTGACAAACAGACAGACGGACATCAAGTGCGGTCATTTTCCTTGTGTCATGATATTTTCCCAAATTGTTCTTTTTCACAAGGGTGGTTACTTGGGTGAAAAATTCGAATGTTCAAAACTGAAACGTTTACTAGCGCGAGAGGGGGATGGTACCGCGGAAATCTGGATCAGAGAGTACACGTAATGTCCTTGAAGAGTCTAAGATCATCATAAAAGGAAAATAGTGACAAAGGATATATTGTCACGCATCAATTGCGGGTCACATGAAAATCACCCAAATTCTATTTTTCATCAAATTTAATGGGACTTTGACCACCATGACCACAAACGACCCCCTTTATCAGCCTCCCAATCATATTGCACGATTTTTCACTTCCAGCAAGATTAAACATCAGCAGCCTCACATAAATTCCATTCCATTGTTAAAATGTCCACGCTTTGTGACCCCCTGAACCCGAAAAATATTTTTTTCGACTGTGTGTGTCTGTCTGTATGTAAATTTTTAGTTTGTGAACACGATAACTTTCGAAAGAATTGACCGATTGGATTGGCCTTTGGTGTAGTATTTAGAAAAAATAAATTTTATAAAAAAAAGTATTTGGGCAATTTTCGTACACTCCAACAATTGCTTTGTTCTCTTCGATACAGACTAACATGTTCGTAGTATCATCGCTACATATAATTTTTCTTCTAGCGTCTACGTCGGATGGAATTCGCGTTAATACCGTCTTAACTTTAAAACAGATCCACATTATCCGAACACACATTGATTTAAGAGCAACGAATGATTGGAAGATATTGATTTTCGCGATATTAACGACCATCTCGAGGACCAATCTCAATCAATCAACTTTTTTGCTCCATTTCTGTAACGTGATGACGCTACAAAATTTCTCAAATTACATCGTTCTTTCGTAAATTACGGAGTTTCGCGTAAGTAAAAAACTTGACTTAAAGATAAAGCTTAAGACTTCAGTAGTTAACCGAATATTTAATCAGGAATGTTTTGTGTACCGTTCAGAGCTACCAAACCTTTTCTCACAGAAGATGTCCTTCATTTTATTTCAATTATTTTTTATTATCCACTAGTGCCACTACCGGCCGCTACCCTGCCGAGATTTTCACTTATTTAAAAATATTTTGGGTTCTTTTCTAGTTATACAAAAAATTTGAAGCGAATGCGATTAAGTGAGCATAAACATAGAATCTTCAATGTGAACAGAATGAATGAATGAATGAAACTATCGTACATTATTTATATTAATTTATAAGGTCAAAAAACAGCTTAAAGTTATCCCAGTCTAAAAGCTACAGCTAATCGGTTTTTATTTATTTTCATTATTTTAAATTTGAAGATTTTCCAGACTTAAATTTGGAATTTAAGGAAGGGAAATAGTATGAAGGTTTCTTTCTGTATAGAAATTGTTCGGCAGTACGGTTTACGTCCTACATCGCACCTTTTCATTGCTTTCTCTATATTACAAACATCGGTGTACAATCGCATTGTCAGCAAGAAGACCAACGATGACCTGCATACGCGCGTCGATTGACGAATGGAGATTGTGAACACCGATGAAAAAAGAAAATATTTATTTAGTTCGGAGCAACTGTAGTTTATTTAGATTCTACCGTTCTCCGTTCATATATTATATATATATTTATTTATATATATATTTGTATATATATATATACCTATATACATATATATATATATTCTCAACTTTTTTCATTTCGATTCGTCATTTTACTTTGCCTTTGTTTATCTGTTATATACATATTATGGAAATCAGACTATCACGTGCAAATGCAGACCTATCTGTGGTGTACGGCGGAAGCGTGACAGATATTCCACGATTTCATCCTAATAGTCGCAATGTCGGTACATCGCATGCACCCTGAATGAAAAATGCAACGTGTATAAAAAAACGTTACGAAAATTTTGGTAGCACGTAACGAATCTTTATGCTCGTTCATATTTCTTTTTTTCTTTTCATAAGTATACGTACGACGTACTATAAGACGCAGATAATGCATCTATCACATAAAAATGACTTTGTTTAAAAAATTTTACTGCCGTAAAACGCGTATCTATAGTCTTTTTGGTTTTCTTGTTTTTTCGTAACTCGCTCATAGACGTATAACATCGCTTTTTCTTAATCTATTAATTAATTAATTAATTAATTCATTCATAATAATAATAATAATAGGTATTTTTAAATAATATTAATAAGTATTATCTGGTATGACTCCGATACCTGCCGCGATTCCCTCACTTGATAATTTAATTCTTTTTCTTCGGGAGGTGAGAGAGAGTGAACGGCGCTACGGAGATTCGTTTTGAACACTGGAGTCGGTGGTGTGGGGCGCAAGTAATTTCATGTCTGTAGGTCCCTCCAGGGGCGTGCGCCTAACAAGCGTATATCTATCATTAGGTCTATTATGCGAATGCATTTCCTTTCTGTTCCGGTATAGTAGAACCATTTGCATAAAAATGGACAGTCACTGTGTTGCGAAGAAGGCCTATACCAGGAACCGCATGGAGTGACTTCTCTTCAGCAATTCTTCTAGTACCAGCCACCACGTTTCCACCGTCTCCTTCGCTGAAATCAGAAATCACTCATTCAATAAACCTACTTTTTTGCAGATCCTACGTATTTTATAAACGAAACAGGTTCCCATACAGGTTCCTGTTTGGGAATTGTACAAATTTCCAAACAATTTTCGTATGCGAATTAGTGCTTCTATCTTATATTCATACTCATGTGATCAGAAAAAGAGTTCCAGATACCTAACTGGTTCTCGAAAAGGTTTTCATAGAAATTCTCGAACAAGTTACCGTACCAATTCCCGAAAATTGTAAATGAATTCAATTAATCACAAAATTAAAAAAAATGAACGAAACTACAGTAGAAATGAAATTCTAATTGAAATTCTAAGAATATTTTCTTAGAAATAATACTCAGACTCTAGGCAAAGCCTGCAACGTTAATATTTAACGGGGTCAAGTTTTGGTTAAACTTCTGCCTGGAGGCAAGTGTCCCAATTACTAAGATCCAAGTTGCATACTTCGTCAAACGAATGATGTAATAACAAAACTTTTCTTCAGGATAATTTTCCTTAAAATAAGTCGGAGGTTTTACTTTTGCAAAAGCCAATTCGCTATGTAAGACCTTGTCTTTTGCAAGTGGAATAACTGGAAGCAGCAAGGGTGGTTATTTAAGCTTGCGAGATTCTTGTTAGTCTGTAATTTTATGATTGAATTATATGTTAAAAGGAGGACGAAAAAATAATAGATACCTAGTAGTCAGACGTCAGTCTCAACGATCATGCAGGCTATGTTGATGTTATTATTATGGTGGGGGTTGCAGATGGGCTTTTTCGTAACCTCCGGATGGGGAGTTATTATAAGACCCTCCTCCAGCTCGATGATGTCTGACGACGACTCCGACATCGAGCTCTTCTTCATGTGCTGACCTGTAAAATAGTTATTACAGTTTTATAAGATAATTATGAAGGCGCAGGGAAACAAAATGATCATCAATCAGTAGCAAGATTTAGACATTTGCTGAAGGGTGGTTTTAATGAGATTTCATGCGGGATTTTAAGAGTGTTGGAGCCAAGTTCTAATCGAAAAATTCCATTTCTTCATTTTACTCAAGAAATATTAAATTTGGAATTTTTTCCCTTTGTAGAATTGACCAATTTTTAACTGGAATTATGCGTACAGAGCGAGAAAATATCTAATTTAAATATTTGTTAAGTAAAATGAAGAATTGAATTTTGAGCTTGACATTTGGGCCCAACGCCCTTAAGTAATGTTAATTTTACGGGAAGTAAAAATTACCTAATGTGCCAGGAAGATATGGACAGCTAGTCACGTGATTGAAATTTTGTGACTGCATTTCTTCCTGATCAGTCTCTCGATGATAAAAGTAGTTGAAGTTGGAAACGATGACAGGAACTGGCAAGGCAATCGTCAGGACACCAGCAATCGCGCAAAGCGAACCAACGATCTTCCCCCACACTCCAACGGGCCTAAAAAAAATGAGGAATATTTTTGAAAATACTTTCGTTAAACGGAATGGGGTAGAAGATTTCGTGCGAGGTGTGGTGTCTATTTTGTGTACCGTGCCGGGTGTGGGCTCTACTTGCGGGAGGCTCGTCTGTGAATATTTATGCGACCGTATCACTTGCCTAATTCGAGAAACAGCTGGACTAATCTAGATTAAGGCAAACAAAACTCGCTAAAAGTCACTAAGTATGATCGACTATAGTGCGTTTTCAAATCCGCTACTGGGCGTATTTGCGTGAAGATAAATGCTTGTGCTGGCCTGGTGAACTCATTATGTATTTTACTTTCTCAATAGCTCTAACTTAATTCTCTTTTTACGTATAGAACATATCTTAAGGGGTTATTTCCGCCGGTTTAATTTTTTTATTTGCTCTATTTTTTTATTGGCTTCAATCATGCCAAAACATCCCTAGAATTAAAATCTACAACGCCCAAGTACCATGATATTTTTACGATATGTACTTAAGATTTATAGCATTTTTCAACGCGTTTTTCTCGAAATCGTGTTTTCAAAACTTATATAATAAAAAATATTTGGTGAAAGATAAAATTTCTCAAGGAAAATGCTTCTATTTCATTAAAAATTTTAAGACCAGTTTGCGAGTCTGTCTGAGTGAGACGGGTTTTTCTACTGAAACTCGGTTATTTTCATTGATGCTCTTAAAAAGATAAAATGAGAAGGTAGATTCTTTTGTACATTTGAAGATCATAAAGTCTAACAGTGCATTTCATAGTATGATAATTTGGGCAGTGTGTCGGTGTCTGACACGATGCGACATGCTATTTACTGTACTACATATTCTGCGACATTGTGGCTGTCTGTCGACGTGCTATTGCATTATATTACAGCTACGATGAAATGAGCTGGCGACGTTCGATGATCGCGAATGAAGGCTATAGTGTGTCAATAAAATACTTTTGCGAGATAATATGCACTCAGATCGTGTTTATTATTCCAAGTTTGGTCAACTATAAATAACCTGCCTTTGGCTCCACTTCAGATCGTGAAATCTAAATTCGCAAAATCAATTTTCATTTTATTCCATGAATTATAGTCTTCAATAAAGTAGCACAATTTCTGCAGAATAACGTACATCATAATGTTCTCATAAATAATTTTCGCGGAAGGCAGAATTTCTGTAAAAGGACTTCAACATTATAACTTTTCAACTTAAATTGCTGAAGTTACGTGATATATCAGATATAAAAATAAATTTAATCATTTATAACGCTAGACTGGTAGGACAAACATTATTTTCACGATAACACGTATACAGATACAAAAAAATACTGTTCTATGGCTACCTAAATTTATTATAAATCTACTATTAATCTACAATACATGGTAGGAAATAATTGATTAAAAATAAATCTACAAGTACTCTCCTTTGTAATTTGTCTAAAATATGGAATTGACTGAAGCATTTTCCTTAAGTGTATTGATCTTGAAAGATTGTCCAGTAAAGGACAAACTGTGGTGAAGAAAATCTCTAAGGCTTAGGTAATGTGAGATACGAGGATCGCGCGTGGCTTTAGTAGTAACCAATCTAGGCCAGAAACAAAAAAATAGGGACGCCTCTGATAGACACCTAAAAGTTTTACACACCTATTAAGACTGTTGGGGCTTAACAAAAATTCCCTTTCGGCTCACGACAACTTGCATTTACGAGCAAATAAATATAGAACAAATATCTATAACAATTTCATCTCAATGTAATCCAATAATGACTAAATTTTCCTCCATTTTTCACGGATATAAAAAAGCTTATCTTAAACCGAACTTATAGAAGTATCCCCCTTGCGAGTCGTAAAATAAAATAATATATATACGAAGTTCTTTGTAAATAAGAAAAACACTGGATGGAAAGTCTCATGTTCTTGTGTTTCATCTCAACTGTCTTCAATTTCAAAAACTTGGTGCATTCTAATCAAAGTAATTAATAATGATAAAAATCGTAGTGTTAACTCCAGGGAAGGTTTGCAGGTGATGGAAATTTTAACTTTATTTATTAAACAAATTTAATTGCAATTTAATTCCAATTCCCCAGTATATAGGTAATATTTTCGGGGGCATCAGTCAAGTCAACTCAAAGTTGTCACGGAAAGCACATCGCGTCTGCTAATAAGGTACATTTTCCCTTTAACGGTGGAACAACACGCGCGACGAAAAACCGAATGAATAGTAGTTATATATATTATACTTTTCACTTAAACATTTAAATCTACCGAGAGATTAAGAAATTGCGATTGGAAAGATATTTTAAAAGATCTCAAGAGATGTCAGAAGATTTTTAATGATTTTAAAAAACTTTAGGGGATTCCAAAAAAAATTTAAGTAATTTTAGGGAATTTTATTGACCCGGAATCATCCTATAATTAACTGAAAAAAGGTCAATAGTTGACGACCTATGTTATGTGAACCACATTAGCGTTTGTTGATTCACTAGTTAATTTATTTTTCCTCTTTATGACGTCAGACAGCATTAATTCCGTGAAGTCTTACATCAAAGCGTTTATGTATTTTTATCAAACAAGGTTTGATTTGAAAATGTGTTAGGCAACAGTCACTCTCCAGTTAATATACTGGAAAACGGAACCTTTGTTAGCTTCTGACGCGTTATACAATTTCAAAAAGGTGCTTCGGACGCCAATATAACTAATTAATTAAACATCTTGGCAAATTTCCCATTTCTCGATGCTACTTTGCTATTAAAGTGATACTTGCCAAGTGGGAGTCAGTATTGGCCATTGTTCCGATTCATTCATTTATTTTTAAGTATCCTTCCTCTTTATCATTCTGTATAAAAATATACTTTGCAATGTCAAGGGCTTAAATTTATCTTTCTTATATTTTATATTATATAATATTATATAATCTTTATGACCAAATCTATTTCAAATTAGGCAGATTATTCTATACTTGAAGTCGCAGAATCTCTCAGGGACAAGATATGTTATTTTTTTAGAGAAAAATGTATTTGCGATTGTATTGGCGATATGTATTTTCGCGATTTTTGAACAAAACATTTCTACGAACTCTCTGAAACTCAATTAGCAACCTGCATTCCCTACGAAGGTATTTTGTGTATCGAGAAACAATCAATATTTAATCATCAACCACATGCCCTTTGAACATTCCATATGGATAACTGCAGGTTCAAATTCATGCATTGTAGGGCAATTTCTCCGGCATACTTTACGTATATCGTAAAAACTCGGGAAATTCTTTGTTAGTTAGAAAAACTGCTTTTGTAAATGCTTGATAAAGTAGCCAGCAGTGCGTTTTAATTACTTCACGTGCGAAAAATAGCAGTCAAACCTCAATTGAAATGTGCAATCACAACTTGTCACGCAAATATCTTATTAACAGATGTACAAAACATAAGTGAGAAAAGCCCATGCAAATTCGTACCTGCCTCGTATTTCAAGAATAGAAAAGAAACAACTTCAATAAATTAATGAGAAGTAGGAAAGAACTTCATTCTATGATTTTACAGCCAATTGTCATTTCTATATTTAAACCAGAATCGATACTGTTCTAATATGGGTCTCTTTTTGCACAAATAGAATCCTACACAATTATTCAGTTGGAGAATTTTTACATTGAATAATCGGCATTTTCGCAATTTTGAAGCTGGAATGTCCAAAATTTCAGTATGTCGATGATTGTTCTTTTAACAACGAAGAACTGACAGTTTCAGAAAATTTAAATACTTTATACGAATTTTAAGTGGCTATCGTGGTAGTAAATTTCAGTACTTGGTATAGTAAAATGTATAAAATGTATTTATTGATATCTTTTTATAGTTTTCGAAATGAAAATTACTTTCGAGTCAGACCAAATTAATTTACTCTCTTTAATAATTATTATAGGTACTATTTACATTCGCAATATTTCCATAGTTATATTTAATCAGGTGCATCAATTTTTAATTACTATTTTAACGTCAACATGTCACCAACTGTCAATTAGTGATAGGGATCTTTACAAAAAAAAATAAATAAATAAAATAAAACCAATATCTTCTAATATTATGAGAATATACACTCGAGTTTCTCAAATAAAACTAAATGCGCATGCGCAGTGATTAGGCGCAATGATTATCAAGTGCGATTTGAGAGAGAGACGCTGGTTACTATTGAGAGAGGAATCAGAGGATATTTCAAGAAAATGAGAAAAGCTAGATTTTGAAAAGTGTAGAATTCTAAATATGCAAGAAATTATGTACGCGTTCACTAAAAAAGACTGCAAAGCCTATCGTGATAGTTTACAATTTATCGCGACAGTGCGAGTAAGCAGGTGTCAGCGGCCTTTTATCGATTATAGTCGCCTCATTAAATCCCACTTATTCCCTAGTAATATGTTTACGATTGCGGATAATGCCTAAAAATTTGGGACAATAGGAGCATAAAAGCTTGCGAGGGTTGATACTTCAGTAAGTATTAAGAAAGAGAAGTATTTTATAGTTTTTTGGGAGTTGATTGGATCAGTTTATTAATTGCTAATTCGAGATTAGAGAGAGTCCGCAACTATTTAGCGAATCGTTGGAAATAATAATAATAATAATAATAATAATTGATTATTAAAGGAAGATTTTAATTTTAATTTTAATTTAAAAAAGAGATTGATATTGAGTCTGAAAAAAGAGATTTCAGATCTGAGGGGAAAGCCGGACATGATAATAAATAACTTTGTTACTTAATTTGGTGTAGAAAATGTTATGAAAGATGTTATGTAAATGAAATTATGAAAGCATCGTGCCAATTGAAATCTAAATCTACTTCAAGGCCAATATATGATAGAATGGATGAAAATTATGATAGCAGTGATATTTTTAACAATAGAGGTCTTAAAAAATTTCTGCAGGCGTGACTAGAGTAATGGGCGATCCAACCTCTGGTTTATATAATAATATATATATAATATGGCACAGTATGTTTTAATAATTATTGTGTAAAGCGATGTATGACTTGATATGATTTACGTGAAAGACTCCATGTCGTACTAAAGAGAATTGTCCATCTAAGAGATTTTTAGAAATTTGTATACTATAAAGAAAAAGAGTTAAATCATTTCGTTAGACATGGAAGAAAATCTTATATTTGTCAAAAATGAAAGCAGTCCAATCAACTCTGTATATTATTCTTTAAAAGGTGCAAAATTCTACACTTTTTAATGTTCTCGGGACTAAATAAAAATATCGAAAAAATAAATACCAAATATGAAAAATTAATGAAAGAAATTACAGAAAGTTAGGAATTTTTGTCTATTTAAATATTTTTTCTATTCCATTCTAATTATTATTTTTAATTATACTTTATCAACTGAATAAAGCTGTAATTACACGAAGAGAAACTAAATTATTTAAAATTTATTTAAAATCGATATATTGTTTGCGAACCTTCATTTTATATCGATGCTCACTTTTTAAAATAATTTCTCTATAAAGCATGTAGGAATTTATTGCCCGATGAGATATCCCCATGTTTTTAATTCGATGGAGGATGGAAATTTCAACTATATCGGGAGAATGAAAATATTGTCAACGAATTGCCATAATCTGCGAGATGAATAATTGTTTCGAGTCTAACATGGAATCCGATGTGTCCAATGTAGAAATTTTGGTGTAATAACTGCGGAGAGGAGAATATGAAAATATATTATGTCCGTTTTGTCTAGGCAAGTTTCTTTTCTAGTACAAATGCCTTTTGCTATACCGATGCTAATATTTCCACGCCATCATGAAAACGTATATTATTACACTTCCTGAAAAGCTGATGACGTTATATACAATATACGTACGTAAATTACATCAAAAACCTCATGTAATTTACCTAAGGCATATTTTACATATATCCTACATCTTTATAACTGGAACGTGAACTATACTGACTGTACATAGAATGCGAAATGACTAAAAGGGAAACTCGCCTATAGATAAAATGGATAATAATAAACTTTCATATACTCCCCATCAGAGTGCCCAGAGTCAAGTTATTGTATAGCGCCAATTGACCGGCAAAAAATTTGGTACAGTTGCTGTTTCTGCAGATTCTACTGATATGGATGGAACAGTACTGATGGTGCTGTTCCATGGCAACAGAAAACGCAAAACAGAAAGCAGAAAATCGTGTGATTTATCTTCTTTACTCTGCATGATGCGATTAACGCGGGGTAGCTGTTGCTTTTCTTCTAGATGCAGCAACTGTCCGTTTGAGGGTCAGTTGCTGCACCTTTGAAGCTGCACTGTAAAAACTAGTATCTTAAATTGGGTTCCAATGGATATGCAACAAACCAGAACTCCTACGGTGTGAAATTCACTCTTTTTCGAAAATGGATCCAAAGGAACCAAATTTTGTCGTCCAAAATAACCACATTACTTGACAGATGCAGTGTTCTCAAAGTTGGCTCCCTGCGCGCGCAGCGTATGTTAGTGAAATTCTGCCATTGGCTGTAATGTGCGCGCGATTCAAGATCGAATTAAATCAATTCGATTTTGAATCGCGCGCCACATTACAGCCAATGGCAGAATTTCACTAACATACGCTGCGCGCGCAGGGAACCAACTTTGAGAACACTGAACAGATGAGCAAAAACAAAAACAAGTAAAAGAGCCTTTACAGATAACTTCATGTCATCAAAGGAACCACTTTTAGTAGTTCTTTACTTCTGATTAACACCCCGATTTTGACAGATTCTAAAGGAAGCACATTTTCAACGGAGCTGTAACAGCGTGGAACCTCTAGTTTTTTCTGTGTGCAGTTGACTAAAGAGGTAGTGCAGCAACTGTACGAAATTTTTTTGTGCGTTTCGCGCCTATTCCACTAAATTTCTGCATGGGATATAATTTCTAAAATGTATAATATGATGATAATGTAGGCAAGAGTAAGAAAGTAAAATGTATAACTGTGATATAATATATAGTAGCTGTATATGTATGCATGTGAGGGCAGTACGAGTAGTCAACGAAATTAATCAATCAATCAACGAATTAGTAATGTAAACCAGGTACAAACGACAGCACAAGAGGGACATACTGTGGCATTAACTAAAGTGTTAATGAAAGTGAGTACATCATACGTCATGTCACCATAGCCCACGGTCGTCATCGTGACAACGGCCCACCAGAACGCGTCCGGAATGGATTTGAAGAACGAATTCTCGGAGCCAGCCTCCGCGAAGTATACCGCTGAGGAGAATAGCACCACACCTGCAAGATAAGGAAGAAAGCGCGTTCAGAAATATCAGCGACATTTCATATACCTCATGTCCCCGTAGCCCACGGTCGTCATTGTGACCACCGCCCACCAAAACGCGTTTGGTATCGATTTGAAGAAGCTGTCCTGTGATCCAGCCTCCGCGAAGTAGACAACAGAGCTGAACAGGATCACTCCTGAAACAGGACCTTACTGCTACTAACCCTCTCATATTGCAATCTCGCGCTCGTAAACACGCTGCTATATTTCCATCTATAAATCCAGTTCGTTCACTTACGTAATTCCACAAGAAATCTCAATTGTGTAGAAAAACCAGATATTAATGCATAAGAAAGCTTATGAAAAATAAAGTTCCATTATGAAACAAGAAAAAGGGTGAAGATTATAATTATCTATTTTTATGACTTTTCAAAATTATTGTAGGTTTTTAAAACCATTAGGAAATCTTCATTTTGGTCTAAAATGAAATATCAGTAAAATCTAATATAATGAAATATATCAATATTTGGACCAAATGAAGATTTCTCAAAAAGTTAAGTTTTATTTCACTTGCTATCTTCGATCTTTACACTTTAAAGCAACTCCTTTTAAAACTGTTTTTGAATCTAAGAATAAAATGGAATATGCTTCGCCGTGGAAAGTATGAGATTGGTGTGAAATCTTCAAAGCAATAAAAAAATATATTTTTAACACGCGATCCGGAAAAATAAGTGAAAAAATAAATGTTTTCTTTGCTTGTTTAACCTTGCGTGAATCCTCTAAAACAAAGTTAAGATCTAGAAAGTACAGATTGTTATTTCCTGAGGAAGTAATGTAGATGGAGAAGTTCCAAATTTTAGAAAAATAAAGAATTCTTTCTGAATCACTTCAGCAAGCTGCATATTTTCAAAGTTCATTGATTTTTTATTTTTTACGCGACATTAGAAACACAAAGTTTAGAATCATTCTCATTTTGTATAAAAAAAAGAAGATTATAAATTAATTATGACAATTTGAATTTGAAATACTAATAATTGGCAAACGATATTTTTAAAAAAATAAAAAATTAACTTATGAAAACAACAATCTCTCAAACCTAAATTTTTGGGAGTAAAACCTTTTTCTATGAATTACGCTTTTTATTTTGCACGAAGATCAATCAAAACCCAGATTTCCAGGAGAGAAAATTGCGGTGTGACAGTTCATTTACTGTCCACGAAAACTATGTTTATAATCAGAATATGCAGAGAGAGCATTCTCTATTACGTATTCAAATATTCATTCCCTGATGAAATATTGGCATTAATATCTCTCTATCTTGATAACAAATAACAATAAAACGTCACTCCATCCTTCCTATTGATTTAGGTTCATTATCAAAATCATGGATCTTTGATATTCCATATTTTTCAAGTAAAAATCAACACAGAGATGTATTTCAGATAAATTAATACAATAAAGTTTATTGAAAACATTGTTCAACAAGATTTTACCATATAAATGAAACCTATAATTTCTTGTAGATTTGTTGGCGTTGAATTCAAATCCAATCGAAAAATAACTATATAAATATATAATTCAGTGATGGTCAGGTTTGGATTCAGCACCAAAAAATCTACAAGAGACTATAAGCTTTATAATTAGTATTTTAATCGACGTGCATCGTATAAGAATAAATAAATTTACTTAAAAAATTGTAGAAACAATTTTGTTTTATCGGAAATGCACCAGCACTCGATTTTCAATATGCAGGTTTTAAATTAAATTCTAACTTTTATATTACACAAATAGATTGCATAATATTTCTATCTATTTAAGAAGAGATATAATACATTTCATGAGAAGATATATACTAGTTTTAAATTTATTACGTAAGGAACCTTAATTTCAAGTGATTCAATTATTGATTAGAAAGGCAATTATATAGTACCTAATCGCCAGAAACTCGCTGTTAAGGTGCTATTGTTTGCTAAGATTACGTTCGTCTACGGAATAAATTGTACGAAAAGCACTACGTGTATTAATGATCACACACTAATGACATAATATTTCAAATAACAGTCCTATGTGATGTAAAAAAGCATTAAAACTAGATCAAGTACTTTTATTGTCTACTTTGAAAAATTGTTATAAATTGCCAAATGTTTCCAACTTCTAAATCATTTAGAATTTTTGCTTCTCAGCGACACTAACTAAATAGAAAAATCAGTGCAATACAATAATTATACACATCAAAATACAATAATTTCTGTTTATGTCACTTTTTATCAAATTTCCCATGTTTCCCATAGGGGAGTTTTTCATAATTTTTTATTATTCTATTCTGTACCAAGCGTTTTGCCAATAATTTTTCCAATCATTGTAATTGCAAAGCAAAACTACATTAAGTAAATTGATCTATTTGAGAAGATTGTCTATTATGTTAATTTATGTTACACTAAATGGTTGATTCATCCTTTAGAAAAAAAAAATTCCACTTTTGACATTCATACGTAAAATTTAAAGATTAATAGAATTAATTTTCAACGGAATAGTTCATTTTTCAACAAAAAAGATGGATTATCAACTGAATATTGAAATGTTCTTTGAAAAAAATTAGATTTTTTTACACTGAATATCTGTTTAGCAAGCGCAAAATGATAAACACCTCACTAGATGTCTATTTTTTTTTTCTCGACAATAATGTTCTGAAAAACGTGACATAAAAATTCAATTTGCCTTGAGCATATAAAAATATTAAAAGATCTCTGTGGAAAATCTTAAAAGATGGATTAACCTCATAATTAGCTACGACTAAGTGTAAAGGATAATAATAATAGTATAATACACTCGACTTCCGCTTATAATCATACTCTTAGCTTATATTATTCGTACGCTTTAGTCTTTCACTCATTGGTGAAAAGTAAAATTAGTGAGATAGACGAATTCAACTAGAATACGATTAACTGGAGTCGAGTGCAATGATAATAATAATAATAATAATGATAATGATAATAATAATAATAATAATAATAATAATATAGAGTGGACTTACCAATAAATAGGAAAAAAATGAGCAGACCGAGCTCTCGCATGGAGGCCTTTAGAGTTCGGCCGAGAATTTGAAGACCTTTACTATGCCTGGACAGTTTAAATATTCGGAACACCCTGACCAGTCTGATCACCCTGAGAATCGCGAGGGACATCGCCTGGTTGGTGCTTTTATCTTGAGGGCTGACCGGAGCCTTCGGTAGATGTAGCGTGTCCTCCTCTTCAGCCACAACAGTGGCTAATGTGATGAAATACGGAATGATGGCGATGATATCGATGATGTTCATAACGTCACGGAAGAAGTTTAGCTTATTTGGACAGGCGAGGAAGCGCACCGATAACTCAAATGTGAACCAGATTATACAAATAGTTTCTATTAGGAAGAACGGGTCCGTAATGTCCGGCACTTCGTCCTCCTCGATTTTCGTACCGTTCGTCGTGGTGTTGAACACTTTATAATGCTTAAATTCGGGAAGTGTTTCCAGACAAAATATTACAATCGAGAGGAGAATCACGAACACGGAAATGATGGCAACGACTCTCGCCCCCTGCGAACTCTCAGGATACTCGAACAGCAGCCAAACCTTCCTCTGGAACTCGTGCGACGGTAGCGGCTTTTCTTCCTCCTTGATGAAACCTTCGTCTTCCCTAAAAAAATATTTTCAATCAGTTTCATTAGTCGTTTTTATTTTATTTAAACTTGATTGATATTGCGGATTTAAATTTGTTATGCGTCACACCTCGAAAACTTTAAAATTAGAGGTGGGAGTGTGATAAAGTATTTTATGTTGGAAAGAAGTTTTTTTATTAAAGAAAAATATCAGGAATATCTTTTTGTTTTTGTGAATTATGAGCGCTGGGTCAAAAAGGAAAAAAAAAAAAAAGGGGAAATCCGTAATGAGGTGAAGATTTCAGTAATTCTACATGAATTTTTAATTTGAAAATGCTCCAACGCCCTTAAATCTGTGAATTCGTATTCATAAATTCAGACTTATAATTTGATATTTATGTATATACGAACCTAAATTTATTCGTCGCCATCTCTCCCAATTCATAAAACTTAATCTCCTCCGAGAAGACATCGAGGGGTACGTTGACTGGACGGCGAAGTCTTCCACCGCTTTGGTAGTAATAGAGAATCGCATCGAAGGAGGGTCGATTTCGATCGAAGAAATATTCATTGCGAAGCGGATCAAAATAACGGATGCGCCTTGCGGGGTCGCCAAGCAGTGTGTCCGGAAATTGGTTCAATGTACGCAGTTGCGTCTCAAACCTTAGTCCGCTCACCTGTCACATAAATGACAATCAATACTTTAGTCTTTTATTTTTATTGCCAAAGTATCTACACCTTGTTTATTTCTCAGCATTTTCATATTAAAAAGTCGGGTATAGTTGCCAGCCATAATAAATTATACACTGAGAAACTTTCTATAAGAATATTTGTTTAATTTCATATGCCTTTAATTTTTAAAAAATTAATGGCTCCGGCGAGAAATTACCATTGTGACTTGTTAGAGACAAATTTTAGCAAATACTGATATAAAAAGTTTCTCCTTGTAGGATTTATTCAGTGTTGCCAAAAGGCTTACAATTAGGCATTTTCCCCCCAAATGTCGCCTTACTTCCTACTAAAACCATAATAATTCCTGAAAAAAGTCACTAAGTTTTCCCACTAAAAAATTTGTACCACTATAAAATTCCCCCTAAAGGGACAAAATAAACTTATAAGTTTAGTGAGAAAACCACTTCTCTGGCAACAATGCATTTATAAAAAATTATTTTCAGTTTTGTAACAGACTACAGGTATATATGTATGAATAAATGTTCTATTTTTTCATTTTTATTTCTGATCTAAATAAGCTGTACTGAACTATAGCGATATGTTTACGAAGCAGGTTCTAATTGCTCAAAAGCCATTTATATATACGTTGTTAGAGTATTCCTGAAATATTATTTTAATATACAAGTATTTTTAATTTTTGAAATTAGATAAGATTTAAAAATTCCTGCTTTATTCTCCTTTTCGCTGGAATTATCGTTTTTATTTATAATTATATGCATTTACGTAAAATACATCAAAGAAATAGTGTAACGTCCACAATTTGGTCGCAGTTTTTCTCTCCGAAAATAAAGCAAACATTTTTGAGTTTCAACTGCTGAATACATATTTATATTTAGCAGGTATACAGAATAATGTCTTCTCCCTAGTTATTTTTCATTTTTGCAAAGTCGGTATCACTCTATACATATTTTCGTTGAATTGCGATATGTAATGAATGCAGATGAAGTCGTCTCAGTAATTTTAACTGTTAAAACCATAGAATGGTTAAAACGGTTAAAACTTCGTGGTTGAAACAAACAGTAATAAATTACTGAATCGTCAGTAGTGATGGCATCACTCGCCTTTGGCTCGTGACGTTAACTTCACACTCTTCGAGAATTATCTATGTTTCGCAACTTGTCAAACAAATAGCAATTAAAGAATTTCAAAGGATTTAAAAATATTTTAATATTCTTAAAAGCACTTAAAATATCTTGAAATCCTTTAGAATGTCTTTAAATCGTTTAAAATATATTAAAATCTTTTCAAATTTCTGTATTTAAATCTCTTAAACTCGTGCGTAATGCCTTGAAAATTTTTTAAATCACTGAAAGTATTTTAAAATCCTTTACAATTATTTTAAATATCAGGAAATTTGAAGTCTGTAGAAATCTTTGAAAAATAGTTTTGGTAACTCTTTTGAACCCCTTTAAAAATCCTTCGAAATCCATTAAAATCCCTTGAAATTCAAGGCAACCCCGAGTAAATGTCTGCTAGGATTATTTATCTATGTATGTTTGAATTATAAATATTATTCCAAATATTGCATTAAAAGTCTTACATTAAAAAAAAACAAACAAACAATGTATCATCTTAGCGTACCTAGTAATAAAAAAAGAAGTTATCAATAAACTTGGAAAATCCCATTTCGTAACAGCTGTGGAATTTGTAGCAACGCGCTCTTAAAAAAGTTTTCTTTTTCTGGACTTTCGGTTTTTAACATAGACTCAGATGAATCATTAAATAGAATCTTCAACCCTTTTCTACGTTTTGAAAAGTTTATCAGTACAACGGAATTTTTTCACTTTTATTTTTTGTAATAGAAAAAATTTTAACAACAAAATCATTTTTTAAACGTAGATAATATTATATAAGAGAAACATTCACAAACAATGAAAATATTTTAAATGTATGTTATCAATCTGTAAGAAATGAGACAATTTATTCATCTAAAATAAAAGAGTTGCACTATATGGTATATAAATGCATAAATGATTACTTTAAATTTAAATAAAAAATTCTATCTAAATCTTTTCTAATTATTTCTTAGTAACTTCTTAAAAATATCTAGTTCTATGAATGCAGAGCTGCAATATTTCTCAACTAATAAAACTATTATAACGCACTTTTCTTTATCCAATTTGTTTTAAAAACCATGCAGAAAGGGTTGAATGTTCTAAGTGTAATTCTATAAATTAATCTAAAACAAGAAAAGCTCGATATTTTAACAAAGTACCTCGACCTTACTTAATTCCTTAAGTTTACATTTACTCACTTCCTGCCTTACTTTGATTGACGTCCTTATATGTTCAATTGATTGGCATATTTGCGAATCTATCTTTGTGGATCGATCGATAGCTGTGGATACTAAACGACCAAATAATTAACTGACAAAAACATTTTAGAGAGATCAGATCTTTTATCATTCAAGTAAATATAACAATATTTGAAAAATTTAATTGACATTTTGAATACTTATTTGAAAGCATTTGAAACATTGGAATTTTCCTTGCAAATATTTCTATTCTTTAACGTTCTAAATTAATCTAGGACAACACAAAAGTTCTTTTCGTGCCATTTTCTAAAATACATATATTATGATATTTTAAGAAATACGACGTGAAACAGATTTTTTTTTTCATATATGATGTAGATGTGTTCAGTTGCAATATTTTTTTAACCTTTGTGTTACCTAAATATTTCGAATCTAGTATATTTGCCTTTTAAGGATTGTATCATTGTTAAATTCTATATACGTACAGGCAGAGTACAGCAAGGCATAAAGAGAAAATAGAGAGAGAAAGATACAGAGAAAGTGAGAGGCAATGGAAAATAAAGGAAGAAAGAGAAACCGAGAGCTATATTTCATTTTCGACCCGAGTCGTATGTTTAAAACGCGAAAGTTTCGTTTATACTCACCAAACATTTACAAAAAGGATTTTAATGAGGCAACTATCAGCGAGCACAGCATCGGGGTCGGCAGGAACGGGAGCCCCCTATTAAATATAAAAAAAGGTTGCAATAATTTGAGCAGCTGGAAGCCGACTCACGCGGTTACGAAATCGAGATTAAGTTTTCTTTTTGATTTGCAATTTTCACATTTTTAGAATCTAACTCTGGACCCAACCCATTATATAAAACAAGTAGATATCGATTAACATTCATTCATACATTGGATATTCAAATCCGACTTTGAACTTATTCTACACTTTTTTACTTTTTTGATACCTTTTTTTTAAAGCAAATCTTAAGTATTAGCAAATTTCAATTTAGTTTTAAGAAAAATTAATCAAATAATCGGTAATAATTGTAATTTTCGCCTTTGTCAAAGGCGTCCACAGCCAAAAATTGATTAAAACTTTTTGGAATCTTTTAAAATCCCTTTAAAATCTTTACGAAAAAAATATGGAAATAAGAATTGTAAAGAATAATGACAAAAATGACAAAAAAATGGCACTTTTCCTGGATATATATGTTCATATGCAATTTAATATTTTGGCTATAATGCTATGGAACTAGGTTTCAGCGAGAAGAAAAATATACCAAATGATTTAGCTTCATATACCTTTCGAAGTACGTGTATGTGAACTTATTCATCGAGTATTCAAGACTTTGAAAGTTTCACTCGTAACTGGTTCAAACCAACTGCCTATACCTGCAGAAACGTTTACTCTATGATTTAAGGCGTCGTTATTGGTTATTGGCCAAAAGTTACAATGGGGTGCACTCGGTGCATTCAAGTAGAAAATGCCGAGTTCTGAGATCACTCAGTCGTTTATTAACCCACATTTATTTTGCTTTAGAGTAAAATGTTTTGTAACCAGTGGCGGATCCAGGAGGGGTGTTCTGGGTGTCTGGATCCCCCCCCCCGAAATATCTGATTTCGTAAAAAACATGGAACGTTTCATGAATTGTGAAAGGTTTATCTTCACTTTGAAATTCGGACCCCCCACAAAAAAATATTTTCTAGATCCACCCCTGTTATATATGAAATAAATATATATTATATATTAATATGGCTGTTCGTCTAGGGTCTGCTTAGCCTACCCAGCTAGTAATATTAATCAAACCCTTACGTAAACCGAAATTGTAAAACCGATTATTAATTTACATTAATTCGAAGATGATTAATTATTCTGAAATATATAGAATGTTTTTTTCATACCAAATATATTATACTTGAATTCGCAAAATGTAATATTTTAATATGAATGTGGTCAAGTTTCTATAAAACGTGTGTATTATTTCAGGAAATCGTTAAAAATAATTGGATTCCGATTTCTTTGCGTCTGGTTACAATTTCTACACCAGATAAACTTCAAATTTGAATTTATGATATGTAGTTGGAGTGAAAAACTGTAACCAAATTTAGAGAAGAAGTATTTTGGTCACTTCTAAATTAAAATTGAAGCACCAGTCTTTTTTAATTAAGAAAGCTGCCTAAAGTATCTTTCTAAGAACTAAGAAGCTGATTTATTCCTCTTGCGAGCTTGTTTTAATTAACTTTTTTTAGAATTTACTACTTACGTTGATGACGACCCTCTCGCAAAAGTCATGATCGTGTGGTATGGGCTCGAAGTGTGTGACGCCTGTGTATTGGGTGTGAGGGTTTGGCCCATCTTCGTCCTGGCTGCTGAGCTTTGGCAGCGATCTGAAAAAAGTAAAAGTATAACACATTATTTTAAACGAAAACAAACTTTTTAAAATTTCTTAGCCACCTTTGGAGGAGAAAATAAAGCTTTTTCGCAGGGTCTTGGTTATATTAATAACAGATAGAATTTTAATGGTTTTAACGAGATTTTAAGACATTTTACGAAAACATTACACACTTTTACGATTTTTCGGCGGATTTAAAGTAATTTTAAGAGATTTAACAGCATATTTTATGGGATATTTTTCATATTTATAGTGATTGTGGGCCATAGCCAAGGGGATGATAAATAAAAGTTTAGGCGGTATTTTTTATTTCAGATTACCTGAAATATCAATGTTTGCTAAATAAATAATATCTTCTCTGATGAGAATGTAAAAATTGTAATTCGACTCGATATGTGCAATATCTTATCTGAAAACGTTGACCTCACCTTGAAAAACAAGCGCGTAATCATCGCAAGGGGACAAATGTAAGTCACGAATGCGAAATTTATAAACAACCAAAAATAGTGTCAAAAGTTTAAGAATAAACGAGTAGTTTTATAGTTTCTTATTCGTAGTTTTCTTATAATTAACTTTTGAAAATATATCTCTAAAATAAGGTATTACACGATAAGATTTTACGATACTTTATTAAAAATTTAAGTAATTTTAACGAGTGTTATTCAACTTTTAGGACTTTATGAAAATCTTATATAATTTTAAGATATTTAGTAAATATAAGGACTTTTAAGGGATTGCAAAGGATTTCACGACATTTTATAGAATTTTATACGATTGCAAGGTATTTTATGAAATTTATTGAGATTTCCAGAAATATTTTATAGGACTTCATGGTATTTAAAGGAATTTTAACGCATCTATCGAAATGAGAAAGAATGTCACGAGGTTTCATTGGATATTATAGACTTTTACAGAATTTTAAGAGATGTTACGTAACTGATTGTGATTTTGAGAAATTTTAAGGGATTTCACGAGATTTGAAGGAATTTTAGGGAATCTGAACGACTATAATGAGTATAACTAATGTTTAATACATAGTGTGAATAAATTGAAAAAAGGAGTAAGATCAGCATAATTTTAAAAAGCGTCAGCAAGCGAAAATCTCTTAACGACATGTACTGTAAGGGGCTTTCGATCCATCACTAAATCAGTCCCTCGTCATAAAGTCTAGAGCTCATCGTCACTGCTGACCTCCCACTTTGAAGACCACTCTTTCACGACCTATTCTTACTACTCGAAGCTATTAGCTATCTGTGGCCTACTCAAATTTTCACGCCAAGTGACGCATGACGTATAAAATGACCTCAAAATTTAAATTAATTCTAATCATTTCTTCCCTTTCAAATAAATTCCTTAAAAAAAGAATAAAAATCTGAGTCCTAATAAATCACATTTCTTTTATTATCAGAATCGTGGATCAAATTAATCCTGAAATTGTCACCATGGGTGTTTGACACTCCAGGCTCTCTTTCCTCATTTTTTTCTGTAACGTAAGAGGAGCTGGTTATTTATATAAACAATTATTACAGGGATGCTAACCCCGGGGGGGAGGTCGGCCGGTGGTCTGATCTTTCATAAGAGAGGGGGTCATGGTGATAAAGTATTAGTTGTAAATAATAATAAATATTGTGTAAAACAATAAAAAAATGGGAAAATTATGTTAGAGAAGAAAGTAAATAAACAAAAATGTGAATGAACTATTTTAATACCGAATGCAGTTCTAAAAAGATATCTAGTCTACTGAGAGAACGTCAACCTCGCTTTGTGGAATTTGCGAGTAATAGCTTTTTAGTTGGTAAGTACCAAGCCAAGATTACAATATTTCATACAATGGAAAAGACATCCCTATAGAAAATGCAAGTATGCCGTCGGCCAAACGACCGTGAACTTCATGAAATCGTTGCCAAGAATCCTCTCGCTCGTTGAGTTGATCCTCTAATAATCACAAAATTACTATCCTTGGTTTAAAGATAATCAAAATTGCTAACAAATTCAACGAATTCAAAGGAACTAAACGTTTATTTAGATGTTAAAGATATTTAGGTATTTACCATGGAATTTCAACGTATGTTTTTGAATTTTTAAGTATTTGACATCTAGAAATGATCTAGGTATTCAAAATTATTCAAAAGAAATCGAAATTGTATAATAAGAAATATTCTAAAACCATTCTAAAATAACTTCTTCATAACTCTACCATAAAGTCTAAATACATCACATCTGCAATGCGCATTGCGCATAGTCATACCCTCGATCGCTCATGAAAATTATTCAAAAAATTCTTCGCCATTCTTTCAAGAGAAATATTTATTCCAATTGTTTTATTTTTCCTTAAAAAGTATGTAAATGAAAAGAAGACAATGACCGTGAAGATGCGGAGGGAAAAATAGGAAAAAGAGTGGAAATGACTGTATAATTAAAAAAAAAAACAACAAAAAACTGAAATTCTGATGTTCCTCTTTCTCCATAATTTCATAAGAGTTCCCCAAAAATAGTTCGTAAAGAAAGTTGCGTTTTACATTAGATAAGATGTTCCTATATGAGAAAGTTAAAAAAAAACTGTTCAGACGCAATTTTTCGATCTTTTTCTGATTTGTCGACCTACTTAGTGTTACATCAATCAGAACAGATTTCTACTAGTTCCGATGAAACCTTACAATTCGCGATTTCAATATCCGGTGTAAACCAAACGGTCGTCACATAGTTGACGTTGATTTTGATCAATTTAAGTCGATTAAATGATCACAACTGTATAATCTGATTCGCTGGGATTGGTTGTACTTTAGGAAAATAGAATAATCGCGTGAATTGATTAAAATCATCAGTGCCTAATTCGAAACGATGTTCGATGTTGGAAAGAGGTGCAGCATAACGAGGTGATATAGTGCAGGGTTAGTCGGGATCTAGGGAACTGCGGCACTACGGCGTTGGCTACATGCCATGGACACACCCTCTCCAAGCTTTGCTATATATTTTGCAACCCCTCCAAAGCCCCCTCCACCCCTTCTTCCTCTCACTCACTCTCTCTCTCTCTATCTATCTCTATCTCTCTCCCTCTTTATTTCTCTCCCTCTCTATCTCTCTCCCTCTTCCAAACAATCTCACTCTCTCATTCTGCAACCCCTCTCACCCACTTCATCACCCACTTGCAAGTCAGGGAGAGGACCTCTGAATTGCCTACTTGAATGGCGACCTCCGTGAATTTAACTAATCTCTCATACCCACAAAAATCTTTTTCATCTCATACACACAATCTTTTACAAGAAAAAAAACATTGGCTTTGCGAAAAATAACTGGGACTCTCACTTCAAACCAATTCCAGTATTCAAACCAGCATTCAGAGTGAATTCAAGTGAATTCTTGTGAAAAGTGACCTTAATTCGATTCATTAAATTCTTTTGCATCATTTTGTTTTCAAAATCTCTTTTCGAAATCCCTTCTTCCTGGATTTTAAAATATCGAGATCGGAGCTGCCAACTGATTTTAAGGAATTTAAAGCGACTTCAGAAGAAATTCAGGGGAGTTTCATGATTTAAAATGATATTAAAGAATTTTAAAGGATTTTAAAAAGATTTTAAATGATTTTAAACTTTATTGCATTCTTCATTGCATTCTTTTACCCCATACATCCTTAATTGTATTCAAATATTTTTAATTAAAATAGAAAGGTCGATCAGGGGCTCTTCAGAACTCGTCATTTTCAGTAGGGTCCTTAAATAGGTCAATTTCTGTCAATTTCAGTTTCTGTTTCCTGATTTCTTATTTCGATCTTATTTATTTAAAATCATATGTCAATAGCAAAGATTTGGTATATAAAAATTACAAAATATCTTAGCATTTAGATGACCTAATTTTTTTATCAGCTCATATATTCAGTTGTAAATGTCAAATCTATATAAAATATATATTGTCTAGTTATATACAATTCTGTTTTTTAAAATATATAATTCATAAGTCTCTAGGATTTTAATTACACGGGGTCAGTCATTTTTTATGCGTGGAGGGAACAATACACGATATCCTGCGTCTATCACACGAGGGAACAGGAGACAAAGTGAAATGAGTGAACAAAAGAATAGTTGAAACATTGCTGAGATTGTGGTTTTTCCTGCTATATGGTGCAATGTATTAAAATATTCTTCTACGCTAGAAAAGAAAAGAAGTTATCATAAATAAAGCTTGAATCATTCATTCTTTGAATTTATTATTGTGTTGCAAGGAAACATAAATTCCCCTAAATATTTCTCTAGGAATGTTCCAAAATCATATAATTTTCATTCCTAAACGATTGATTACAAAATAAAACTTTACTATTACAGTAAACCCTGGGCTATTTTTAATCGCCTTAAAGTAAGAACTAGCTACCTTCAGATTTAACATCTTTATAGTCTTCTTTCTACAGTTGAGGAAATGTCGTAAAAGCAAAAATTTATTTATCCAAGAATACATTTTTATGTTTGACGTCACCCGGAAGAGAAAGATATGATTGCTTTAAATCCCCCATTTTCTGAGTTCAAATTCTGTATATAGAATTCAACGACTATTAGCAGGCGAATACAAATCTAATTATATTATTTGTGAAGCACAGTGAAGAGAGCGAATTACGTGGTTCGATCCAAAAGTTTTTTGTTGACAATTGGATTTCTCAGATTACCAAGGTCGATTAAAAAAAAATTACGTTCTGGGAGGACAATAACTTCAATTTTCTCAAATACCTGCGACAGGTGGACAATCTCTGACTCTGAGGCCAGATTCGTGTTGTCGCACCCAAATTACCTTAAAACACGCATCACTTTACAAGTTTACAAACATCAGAATCGTGGAGAATGGTTTTATTAAGTGGCTATAATAATTATTTTTTTTTCTAATTTTATAGTAACAATATTTAAATGATATGAATTTTAAAAACTTAACTAATTTGCACAAAATAATATATATTTTATTAAAAATTTGTCTTTAATATATTTTACAAACTGAATAACTGCAATACTGATTGTTTATATAAAGTTCCTTCACAATCGTTTAGGACTGCGGTTATTCACTCCTGTTTTGCAATATTTTGCAACGAGAATTTGAAGGCTTCTTTATTTCAAAACGTACTTGACTTCACGTTGAATGGCTTACATATTTTGTACACTATATAATAGTCTCAAGAGCGATCTATCGAGTGTTGACTGATCGAGTAGAGCTGCTGGCTATTCCGCTTTGTAAGTACTCGTACACTGTTCGCGTTTTGTTGGCAGTGTGAATGCTTTTTAAGCTCCATATCTATCTATTGTTTCCAAAGTACGCTAACATGTCTCGTTTCGTCCGTTATAAGAAAATCTATTCTAAACTTTACAACCCGAGTAAAAATTAAGGCTAAAATAATTCAATTAAAATTAAATTAGGGCTCAAGTTAGGTTCTATCTAGTTGATACATTTTTAAAGAATTTCGATAATTTTCACTATTTTAATAAAACTAAGTATTATCAGAATTTCGCTTATTTTTTACGATATTTCAATTTTAAAATTTGTTGGGGTCACCCTGACCCCAAAAATTTTTCCTATATATTTATATCCTAAAATTGAATAGGCGTTAATTTTTAAATTTAATATATTATTATTTATTTATTTATTTTACTTATTACGATGATTAATTGCAGCAATGAGTTTTTTTAGAAATTCTTTCTGTTTCGTGAGAAAGGGGTGAAAATAGTCGTCCTTATGGAAATGAGAAAGTGTGGGTTATTTTTATCAAGAGCAGAAGTGAAAAAGTCGAGGCACGTTCATTCAACATCACCTGAATAAACCTCAAAGTGAAGAATATCGACCTCTCGTGCTGAGCCTAATTTTGCCGCTACATTCATCGCTTCCACGTTAAAATATCTACGTACTCTCATAACATGACCAGCACAAAACATTCCACAAGGAAATAACTCAAGATTGAAAGTCTTAAAATGAAAATTCTTGCTGCTTTCAGTGAAACCGAGATATTTTCGTATCAAATTCATGAAACTTTATTCTTGTTTATTGTTCATGCATAGTAGAGTGATTTAAAACTCCACAGTACATATTATCGTTAAAAAAGGTTAAAAGGTGATTTTAGAAATAAAAATCGGTGAGAAATGGATACAAACAGTTGAAAAAAACTTAAACTAACAAACGGGAATATAAAAAAATTTGGCTACACTCCAAAAAAAAAAAAACCTTGACCTCCAATTTTATTCAATAAAATTTTAATTAAGAATTTTGAAGAAATTTAAAAGATTGTTTTTCCTCATTATTTCAATTATCCGGAAAATTTTTATCAAACCGGAAATGACGTGGAATTAATTATAATTCCAATATACATATGTTAATAACTCTGCACAAATTCAACTTTATTAATTGAAACACAAGTATGAAAGTGACAAATTCTCAAAATATGTAGGTGAGATATATATATGTATTTAATTTTGTGGTTTAATTTTGAATACAATGTATTATTGTGATATTTATTCCGCTATCATCAGTCATAATATATGTACTTCTAGCCGGGATTTGACATTGGATGCCAAAATAGTCAAACTCGCACTAGATTTATCTCGCATTCATCATTCCTGTCAGTAGCATGAGAACAGAACAGAGCTTGTTTACATGTCAGTTATTGACCCCAGATTCATAAATTTTTTTAAATACTTGATTTTGATAGATACGCATCATGATTAATAGTGATAACTTAATTACACATATTTTGAGAATTTATCAACTTTTTTTCAATTAATCAAGTTGAATCATTTTTTGTCTCCTATTTCTCACCAATTTCTATTTTAAAAAGTCAACTTTTATAATTATTTTGTAGGGCTTTTTAAAGTTGACGAAGAGCTAATTTTCAAAGATGAAATTATTAAGAATTCATGAAATAGAAAACTTGAAGGATAAACATGTAGTGGAAGGAATTTTCCCTTTTTTAACTCGAAGGGAAGCATCTTTAATTAAAAAAGGAACTTTTAATAGAGATTTTACGAGATTTTAGTATCTCAAAGAATTATCTTTGATATTTAAGTATTTAGTTAAGTCTCTGGCAACCTATAATAAATTTAAAAGTGGCCTACTTCTTTTCTGAAGAGAGCACTCTCGGATGTGTGCTCTCGGATATTGAAAGTCGTACCAACCTGCAGAGAAACATAGGTATGTGTCTCTCGAAGGAAATTCAGCAGTACTTCTGAGTTCAACATTCCGTTCAAATTCAATTTAAATTTAAAACGACTTCCAAAAGTGTCAAGTTTTGCAGTTTCTCCTAAATATTTTGACTGTCAGAAATAATATTATATATTTATGAAAACTAAATATTAAATAACATCTATAGATGATTATCAAGTGAACTCAAACTACTATGTAACATCGACTTTAAACACCGGAGAAACTTTTCATTGTAAAATGTAGTATTATAATATTATAATATTTTTTTTCTAAAAAAAGTTACCCTTATCAAAATAAAAAAAATATATATACATATATTATAAACACTCTAAACACTGCCTCATCCCTTAATATTACAAAGTAATTACCCCACGTCATTGGATCAAGCGAACACAGTAATACAATGAGAAATGCTCGGCGCTATTCTGTTTGGACATCCACAGATAAATGTAATCTACTTTTACTGATATAAGTGTCACTCTCTTTTCTCTTTTCCTGTCTTCTTGCCAAAGGCGAGCAGCGATAAAATAATATCTTAGCTAAAAATAGAAGCAATTCTCCTAGCTTTTATAAAGATAAGTATTTTCGCATTCATTGAAATGACATTCGGATAATTTGATTAGAATTCTGCCATTGATCGCAAAATAATTTTATTTTCATATAGTCATAATAAAAAGTGTAAACAAGAAATATAATAACGTGGTAAACATGTGTTTATCGCAGAAAAGAAAGAAGTTGACAAACCACGTGTTCAAATTGGTTCAAAGTAAAAAATTGAAATGGATCCAAATGATCGAGATAAAAATTTGGTGCTGAACTTGCCCTAGAAATAACGTTATAGTACATTGATGTTATTATTGAAAAATTATTAATAAATCGAGGACGGCTTTTTCCTCGTAAAAGATGCAATATATAGTAATGGCACGTGTGTTATGCTATATTTAACAACCACCCACAGAAAACGACGTGGACTCACTGGGAGAAGCAAGCAAATATCTTACGTGTATCTTGCATGTCGAAAATAGAATAATTATCAAAAAATAGCGTTGCTTGCAATACCGCTTAGTGCGGAGTACCAAATATCAAAGCACAGCAAATGTCAACTATCGCAAAGTTAAGTACATATTAAGCAAACTACTTGTGGGCAAGTGCTACTTTAAACAAGCACCTCAAGTACCAAGTACCAAGAAAAAACTCAGTAATTTTGTTTATGATTCTAAATTACTTATTTCTCAGTAACTCTCTCTTTCACTTACTTATTATTGACGTTTTCACGCCTGATATAAAGCCTAAATCTGAAGCATTTTGAATCAGATGTTCAACATAAAAGTGCATAAGTTTGCCCGAGATGTATGCATTAGATCATTAGAAAAATCAACATCTATGGATTTCATATAAGAGTTTAATGCGGTATAATATGATGTAAACGCTGTAATTTCTCCTCATAATATTTGCTTATCGATCGGCTAGTCATCTAAAGCGTGCAAAACCATGGCTATAAGTTTAATCGTTTGGATGTATCGATAACCATCTACCACACACGACGATGCACGTATTGAAATTCAAGTGCAAATCTCTTGAATGAAATATAGAATTGCTTAGTTTAGACATTAAACTTGGGATGTTGTTTATAAAATAAATTTTAAAATATATCAGTAGGAAAAATAAGGGAATTCTCTTGAAATATTCGTCGTCAACCTTATATACGTAAGATTAAATTCAATTTTTGTAAAGGACTCAACTTGGTAATCCTGATTTTTTCCATGTAGAATACGAGGGAGGTGGCAGCCTGCCAAAAATCAATTTAATGGACTGTGGAGTTTCAATTTGTATGTAGTAAAGTGTGACAAAGTGCGATGGCTTTTTCTCTTATCTATTATTTATTGTAAAGAGGCAGTAGAAAGTATGTTTATTTACTTAATTCAAGGCAACAATTTCTATATTCTCTAAAGAGAAATAATGCAATGGAATTATGCAGATAGCAGATAGTATTGATAATAATGCAAGGTGGCATAATACTGATGATAACACATTTATACCAGATTATCAATAACATACAAATTAGAGTACATTAATAGATAATCTATTATTAGAAAGTAACTAATGATATTACACTATTATTATGTCAAATCCATAGGTTTATAATGGAAGTTGAACTGACGAATGTTTTGAGAGTTTAGAGAGTTAAGTGACAATGTTGTCAACTTTTATTTGAGTTCCTGCAATATTTCGGAATAACTGTATGACTTTTATATAGCTATAGCATATTGAAGAATGTCAAGGTCCACAATCACCTGGTGTTCCCACTCAACATCAAAAGGAAGGTCTTATCCACAAATCAAATGTTGAAGAGAGTATAAGATCATCATTTAAAGTGAAGATTCGAAAAGCAGATTTTAAGCACGTGGCACAATTCCAAAGTATTTTTGTACTTAATAAACCTGCTTAAATCGAGTTCAATGACAGAAAGAGCGTGACGTGAATGAAAGAAAATGAACTATTATTATGATACATCTGATTGTCTCAGCAAATTATGGCACCCGCTCATTAAGTATGCTGCGATTTCCTCTCATTAATAGAGAGTTAATCATACCCATCAGAGTCTGTCTCTCTCCTTGAATGCATATCCAAAATCAGCCAGCAAAATGCCTTATTTCAATGGGTCTTGTTCACTGGCTTTAGTTCTGTCTGTATCAGTGAAAAGATGGAATATCACTGCCAATATCAATACTGAAGTAAATCTTTTTGACTCGGAAGGAGCAATTTTTTTCAGCTTTTCGTGCCAAGGAGTATTTGATCCACGACATCTGTCTAGTGTGTTTTAGATTGTGGGGAAGAATGTAAGAAGAAAGTAAAATGCAGGAAGATAAGTGCAGAGAGGGAAGAAGAAGAAGATGATAATGATGATGATAACATTGTCGATGATAATGACGATGATGATGATGACGATGATGATAATGATATGAAAATGTATAAGAAAATAATAGAAGATACCTCGTGTCTTCCGCACCATTCCGGAGGGGGCGTAGGTCCTGCCTCGGCTTGAGGACAGGGGTCAGCCCCCATTTCTCGATGAACTCGATGCGGGAAATCTTGGCGCTTCGCGGCGGTTACGAGAGGGGGCTGCTCCCCCCCTCGAGCCCCATTGCCCCCGAGCGCTGCACCCTCACAGACTCGCACGATTCTCCCCTGTTGGCCCACCCACCCTCCCCCCCGAACGCCCTTGGCGCAACCAAGAGAAGCCACCAAAATGGCTGCTGCTTCTTCCAGATCACTTTTTATCTCGAGACACGTTGCCGCCCGCCCGGACCTCAGCGCAGCGCCGGATCGAGCGGGATCATCCCTAGGTTAGGGAACAACACTGGCAGCCGTCGCCGCAACGAGCGGCCGCCGATCGATGCCTCGTCGTCGCGAGATCGTGAGAGGAGAGGCACACGCTGCCCTTATCGGCACACACCCCGCAACGCCACCTTCAACGCTCGTCGAAACGCTCGACGCTCGACGCACTTTTAGCCACTGCAACACCAGCCCAACACTGAACCGAGCGCTGGGAGTGTCACCCGCGGCAGCCGACCGACAATGACCGCGTACACCTCACAATCATCACCATCGACACCGTCACCGTCACAGACACCGGCCGAATCGGCACCAGGAGACGCGACGACATGCCGCCTCCTTTTTCTTTTATCTCGCACCCGCTCAATCTTTTCGAGACTCGGCCTCCTCTCTTCTAGTGCTGCTGCTGCTGCTGCTGCTGCTGCTGTCTACACTCGCGAGCGAATATCTCGACGATGGAGAGCCAAGAGATCCCACCAGCGGATACAGCGGGGCGTACTGAGCTGTAAGCTCTAAGCTTCCGAGGTAGCAAGGCTGCGGTGCGCTGCCTGCCTGCTAGCCTGCTTGAGCTATGCGCGCCCCACCGCGTCGACACCACCGCGTTCCGTGACTCCCCTCCCACCTCCACCATAAAAGCTCACTCTCTCGCCCCCACCGCGAAAGCTCTCTCGAACTCCCCACTCTCGAGAGTAGTCACCCCGCTTCCTTCGTCTTTCGAGCAAACTTTCAACCGTTCTCCTTCTAGAGTTTTCAAATTCTCGAGAATTTATACTAGGGTAATATTCCTTGAATTCAGAATATATATCGAGTATTTGTATTTTCAGAAATATTCGGGGGCGTATGCTTTAGTATGTAACACTTTTTTTTTATGACAAGTTTTGGACCTACCCTCTATACTTTTAACGCTACCGTAACGATGGATCATGACCCCCCCCCGCCCTTGATTGTTAAGTAAGTTTCATTAATTTGTTTTTTTTTTCCTTTCGACATGCAAGAGCCAATGAAATTAGAACAATTACAAATTTTTGTTTCAGATGGTCCATCTTCGAGATTTAATCAACGCACACACGTACACTGAGAAACTCTATGTTAGAAAAATTACTAATATCGATAGCAAATAGGGGCAAAATCCCAAAATTGAGACATTTTAATACAGAAAATAATAAATTTTACTATTTAAATAGGAAAAATTACTATTGAAATAGTAAAATTTATTATTTTCTGTATTAAAATGTCTCAATTTTGGATTTTGCCCCTATTTGCTATCGATATTAGTAATTTTTCTAACACAGAGTTTCTCAGTGTACCTATTTTTTATTAAGCTCGACAAGCTTTATATCAGTAACTATAATATTAACTATAATTAATTACTCTCTAAACTTCTCTCTTAATCTGAATCAGCGAAGTTTCGCTGATTGGAATTAGTGGTATACTTATCGCTGATTCAGATTAAGAGAGTTGAATCAGTGAAATTTAACTGATTACCAGTGAAATTGCACTGATTTGCAGTGACTCTTTTCTCACGATTTTAATCAGTGAAAAATCTACTGAAAATCAATGAAAATTCACTGAAATTTTTAGTAGTTTAGTGAAGATGACTGAAAATTTCAGTGACTTTTGACTGATTCTCAGTGAAAGTTCACTGATTAAAATCGTGAGAAAAGAGTCACTGCAAATCAGTGGAATTTGACTGATTCAGTTTTAGAAAAATAGCCTTTTTTTAAGCGCCCAAACCCCTTCAGATTTGAATTTCTCAAGTCATATTAAAAGGTATTAGACTTCATGATGTTAATGTATATCGATCATATTTCAAGGAAATTCTGTCGGTTTTCGTGGGAATTTAAGAGATTTAAAAGATTGTAAAGGCTTTTAAAGGATTTTAACATATTTTAAAAGATTCAAAGGAGTTTTCAAGATATCTAAAAAGTCAAAATTCAAATTAATATGAATTCAATGTGAATTGACTTGAAACTTATTTGAATACTAATTAAAATTAATACTTGAATGAAAATTGCACATTAACAGTTTTTTCATATAATCTAGAAAATATTCTTTCTTTACAGATCCACTTCCTCCCTTTCCTGTTCTGTTTTCGTTTCTTCTCATTTTCTCTGGTTCTCGCCTCTCTCCTCTCTCGCGTCGCCTCGTCTTTCGTACCGACTCACTTACCTTACCTACTTACAGCCCCTCGGGCGCTTCCCTGTTTCTTTGACTCGCCCAACCCTCTGCTCCTTTTTTCCCGTTCTCAGACCCTCAAACACATCCCCTTTTCTTTCTTTACTCTCAACTCCACTCTTCCTCTTTCTATGCTTCTTCCGCTGCGCCTTACCCCTCAAAACGCAACCATTCGAATCATCTACTTTGTAATAGGCCAAGTTACTTCGCATCCCACGCTTCCCGCCGATGAACTTTGTTCGTGGCTGGCCGTCAAAGCTGCTATAGTGACTTATCGGTTACCTCCAAAGCCGATTAGGCCGCTCGAAGGAAGATTAGATAGGAAATGTGTATATTTGTCAAGCGGATTTATGGTAGAAAGTGTTCCTTTAAGCGTAAGTGGAGTGATGTTTTATTCATTAGAAGGGGTGCGACAAATGGGGTTTTAAGTATAAAATATTTTTGTTGTATCACAAAGATCATATTAGTTTTTCGATAAATCTTATGGTTGTAATATTTTAGCATTTTTTTCATCTGATACTTGCAATATTTTAAAATATTTTTATCTGCATTTCACTTACTTGGGAAATAATTTTAAATTCTAATTTTTATAAAATTATTAATGTACTCTGAAAATTAGATACGGGTAGCAAAACGACTGTCCTCTTGAGGGCAATTTTCCTGAAGGAAGAGGATTTTCTCTCAACTTAATAAATAAGAGTCCAAGTGCGTCTCATTTATTTAAATAAAGGTCGTTGCCCCTCGCACTATCATAAACAGTAAAGAAATTCTCCAGCCTCTACTAAAACTTTCAAATTTCTTCAACTATAAACTGTTGTTTTTTTGTTTGTTTATCCGCCTTTATCGATTGGCATAATATTAATAGCCGATTGATGTCTGACAAGATTGAACCAGTGGTATTATGCCGCATTTTCAACTTCAGCAATTGGGAGTATAAAGCACAAAGATCACTTTTTCCATTCCTCTTATTATGTATGAAAAAAGGTCGAGTTCCGCAAAGTTTTGGATGGGATCCAAAATATTCCGGCTTCTTTATAAACTACTATAAATTAAAGTATCTATGCACTGCATTCTTTCAACTGAAAGGAATCGCAGAACACTTTGTCTTACAACTATAAGTTTTGTATATTTATTACTTTTGTGAATCTCTATGAGGAAGAAAAATGAATGATAAAGCAAAAAAAGCTGTCTATTTGAAGGGAACTTAAAATCGGAAGGAAAACATTAAAGAGATTTATCGTAACCCTTAGTGGTGTAATCCCCTCGAAAGAAGTATCTTTTACAGGCGTCTGACCCCTCATCGCTTTTACTCGTTTCAAACGCAACGATGCGTAGTAAACAGGGAGAAGATGGAAAAATGTAGGCTAGGGTAGAATTTTAAAAAATCAAAGCTAGAATGTGCCACTCTTTCCATTTTTCTCCGATGCAACAATAGAACAGGAAAATAGAAGAGGTTCTGATGTCACAGAATGAGACTCTATATCTATTGTCGTCGAAAATGACACACTCAGCGGATTCATATCCCTAATTGGTCAGTTATGTAGTCGACAGCTTTAGAGACGAAAATCGAGTATTTTTCGGAAGAGTTCTAACGTTTAGAAAAAAATGTATTTACTCTATTTAGTTTTTATATCGAATTGTGATGGGTGAGACTCGAAATCTGAATTTAAATTAAGTGGAAGAGGGATTATATATTAAATACATATATTATATAAAATAAATTGGAAAGTGATGCGTCAACTTTAAATGGAAACGGTTTCATCAAAAGAACGGGTAAGTTCACAAAAATAGTGAAAAAGTGTTTCGTTGAAGATTAAAAAAGCTAAATAAAATAAAAGGTATTTAGTGTTAAGCAGTGTTGCTATGTGGCTATGGTTCGGATGGAGACTGTTAGGGGCAAGCAGCTATCTGAGGAATTTGCTTAGTGGGTGGTCCCATCAGGGTGGCGTTTTTTAGGGGTAAACAACTATTGCAGTGATAGTGCTCGATAGGTGGTCGCATTTGATTTTACGATGTAGCGAGACACTTTGATGTTTGGAGGAACCAGGGAGATCTTTTGTTAGCTGCAGACGAGCCGGGGACAGACTGTCGCAATTCTCGCATTGTCGCGGATCTTTATAGATCCGGCCGGGAGTTCCCCGTCCAATGATCGTCGGAGATTGGCTCTTGTAAAAAAGTGGGAGCGATATCGAGTGTCGTAAGAATGCGAGCGATAATTTGTTACTATCAGCGCGCACGGACGATGAAGAGAGATCTCATCGACATGGCGTGGTTACGCAGAGTCGGTTGTTATTAGGGACTTAGAAATATTTTCTAAGGTACGAAAAATAACCAAGTCAGTTGATAGGTTGAGATTAGAATGCCCAGGCGATGAAGGAAAAGAATCATAGAACCTCGCCATGACTCATGAAATTTCATGACAGATCACTAAGTCTCGTAAAATCCCTTAAAATTAATATAATGTTATGAAATCTCAACAAAAATCTTGAAATTACTTTGAATTCACAACAACTTTCCAAAATCTAGAAAAATCTCGCTCAAACCTCTAGGATTCCATAAAATCTCAATAACTTACTGAAGGATAGTTTAAAATTTAATTTTTAAACAAAATAATTTTTAGGTTTTTTGGATGTCCTCACTTTTGCTCTTTTCCAATATCTTATCGAAAATCGCTATCGGAAACGATTGTTAAAATATCGATATCTCATTACTAGTTCGAGGATAGAACTGGGCGCAGTAGAATAAACGATGTGTAGTCAGACGTTATGGTTGAAAATATGGTGAGCACAGGAGCATCTATTCTTTTATGCGATTTTATATTTAAAAGTCAAAACGATTCTAAAAATGCATTTGTAAAGTACAATTATAAATAAACATAAACATTATAATCGTTAAAACAGTTAAGATTTAAAGATAAATAATATAAACTTTGTGATTGAAAAGTATTCGCAGGATTTTATTTTAGATAATTAATTTTTATTTAAAATGAGCATTGTTAATAATAATATCCACAGACTAATTCTCTAAATCAGCTTTACCAATTTTTTTATCCGAGAACATCTGAAGAGTATCTAACGAGAAAAAGAAACATCTTAACTTCTGTTTTTTCCAGAATGTGGAAAATCGATTGAAGAAAAAAGAACTCATGAAACAAATTCCCTACGTTGCAAAGTCCACTTCAGTGACCCCTGTGAGGCAAGGTCCAAATAAAACGAGGTCACACAGTGCACAGTGTCACAATAAATTTTTCGCGACGTTGGACATCCCCTGCAAAAGCCAATGCCGGACATGAGGGATGAAATCATGGAATTTCGTGACCATTCGTGGCGATACGAAGAGGATCCGTGCTTCGTGAGCGACATTAGCAAATTGATAGAGATCGGATTAGAGGGTGGAAATAATGAAGGGGAAACTAGGAGAGACTCAAGAAGCAGGAATGGGGAAGATGATTCTCACAAAATTAAGGGAAGGGGAACGAAAGGGGGAAACTTTATTTTCGATTCTTATATATATAAGTTTATCTTCCTGAATACTTAGCTTCTTAGAAAAACAAAAAGAAGTCAATCAGCCCATTAATGACTTCAATATTCTCAACTCTTTCTTGGACAGCAAGGAGACTCTAATGCGTAAGAATGGTCAACCTCTAAATGCAAATGAAAATGTATCTCGAGAGTGCGAATCGATTCGAGAAGATACGGAAGTCGGAATGTCAGGAAAGCCGAAGAAAGCGAATGACTGCAGACAATTTGACATGGATATATATTGGAAATTAAATGGATAGGCAAATTTTGTTTGCTAATTGTAAAAGTTGAAGAATGGCAGTCTCTAGTCATCCGTAGTGGAGAATTAAGAAGAAAGGAAGGAAATAGAAGGAAGTGGAAGGAAGTACGAAGTAGACATAGAAGGTACGCTACGCGAAGTGGACAGAGACAAGGTCGCAGCGTTGATGCTCATCTCTCTCTCGATCTCTCCGTCTCTTTCTCTTTCGGCCTATTTCTTTCTCCTTCTCGACAACCACGCGCAATCAATACACCCCCTCTTCTTCCACGCCACCTTCCCCTCTATACTGACAACCTGTGCTACCCCACCAGCCTGATAGCAACTTTCCACCCGCAACTCCTACACCACGCGCACCACCTGGTTGTCCTCCACATTCACCCCGAACCCCATCTTCCCCTACAACGCAGCATTTCCTCTCTTCCTCTACTCTGTCTCTCTTTGTCTGCCTCTCTCTCTCTCGCTCTCTCTCCCTCTCTTCCTCATATCTCTCTCTTTCTTTACACGTTTATGGCTCTCATGCGATCCACCATGATCGAATCAGCTGATTCAGAAAATGCGCGCACCCTATCGTTCATCGTAAAACAAAAGTTCGTCATTTTCTGCCAGGAGCACATTTCGATTCTTTTCTGACATGCTAGGATACTCTAGTTCTCTAAAAGCAGACAGACAAGCAGAGGAGCAGAGGTTAACCCTTGAAGGTACTTCCACAATAGAAAAATTAAGAACTGTCCATATAACACGGTTCAATAAAATTTTAACACCTCGCGGAGAAACTTTTTATCTAAATATTCATTAACATTGGTCTCATTACATTCTCATCAGAGAATCTTTAGATTTGCGTAAAATTTTACTACCCCTCCCCCATTCCCCGTTTTCGCAAAATGTCCACGTTTTGTGACCCGCTGAACCCGAAGTGCTTTAATGGGATTTCATTATGAGAAAGGTCTTTTGCGATTGTAAAGATTAATTCGATTTCTCACAGGTTTCCATTGAAGAGTTATTCTTAATTAATGAACTTTATTTTTATCAAAAATTTTGCAGGAGATACGTACTTTGAATTTTTTTCGGGGCAAAATTTATTTTTAGAGTGTAATTTGAAGAGTCAAAGGTCTTATCAATATTCATTCATTTTAATTATCGTGTACTTGCTTAATTAGGACCTCCGTGTATATTATTAAAGATGCACTGCTAAATATCAACGAATATGGGTCACCGACGCGCAATCCGCAACGCGACATGGATTTAAGCCAACAGCGCGGTGGTTCGTCTGCAGCTCTTCGGACATTTAAAATAATTCTTTGGAAGCCTTCCATTCCTGAAAACCTTTCGCCTTTTTTATCGAGTGTCAAACGCAAAGCCGGATTCCTCGGAAATTTGTATAGAAAATTCCGACTTCTTTACAACTGTTTTATACATTCCTAGAACATCTGCAAAATATGGCATACCCTGAAAGAAAAATTATAGATGGTAGCCTGGGACCAAAAATTAGTCTATGCCAAATTACAAGGTCCTAAACTATATTTTAGACAGACGGAAAAAATTTCCCTTTATAAATTATGGGTTTAGAAATTATAGATATATGTATATTCTGAAAACATAGGATTATATTATCTATATGGCCCTCCTCCCCCTCCTTGACATTTCCCCCTTCCTACCCTCTAGTCTTCAGCCCCCTCCTATTTCTCCCCTCTATTATCCTCACTCCCCCCGCCCTTTTTATCACCCTCTCTTCCTCCCGATGTTACTGACAATACATAAGTTACAGCAGCGAGTACTTTATACAAGCTGGTACAGTCAATTAATTTTTCCTAGAGTCGAATAGAAGACAAACCTTTTCATGACGCTCCTTTAGAGCACCAGCAGGTTTACGTGACCCAATCTGCCGCGCTGCGGTTAGTTGACCTGGTTTCTTGGTCGATTCCTTCGATCAACCGCAGCGAGGGATTAGGCCAGGATGACAGTTTTGATGAAACGAGCGTCAGCTTTGACGCATTGAGCAAAAAGGATCTCCTAAACTCATTGCAGAACAGCCAACATTCGCTTCATTCTCTTTATGATCGTGCTTATCAGCCATAGTCGAGCATCAACTTTCTCACTGCAAGCGAACAAATTTTCGTGTCGAACTTTTGGACCCCCCTCACGCCTCTATCTATGATACGCGATTTTTACAAATATTTCAATGATTGACTCATTCAGTAAAATGTAGCTACATACTTATTACGCAAAATATGATTAAGAATAGAGATATATGCTTTAAAATAAAAAGAATGAAAAGCAAGGGCCCATAGAGGAGCATATTATGGATATGGGGACTCAACTGGAATAGAGCGCGCAAGTCTTTGACTCGTTCAAGACTAAAATGTAGCCAATCCTTTGCCGGAAGATTGTTCGTGTCACGAAACTTCCAAAGCAGGAACTACTCTTTATGAAGCTGGCACAACACTTGAACGAAAGTGCAGTATTAACTCTGGTGACAAAGAGTCGCCAATATAAGGACTCTTTGTGCTAAACTCTCTTTTATGCAAGACAAAGCGAGTTTACTACCAGCACTCAATGATGAATGAAATCTCATTGAACGCTTTTCAACAGAATAAAGAGAGGGAAATAGAGGAAGAAAAAGAGGGGGAGGGGCAGGTGTTGATGTAGAGAGGGGGCATATGAGTGAGGTTGAGAGAGATAGTGGAGTGTGAGAAAAGAGAGGGTCAGAGAGTGAAGAAGTGAGGGGGCATAGGGGTGAAGATGATAGTGTTAGTGGGAGGGGCGAGGGGCGAGGGGGAGGGAGTGGAGAGAGAAGAGGGAGAGGAGCGGGAGGAGAAAATGTGCAAAAGGAAAGGATGAACAAGAGATTGGAAGAGAGCAGAGGGAGTGGGGGGAGGAGGCATAAAAGATACAGGGAGAAAGGATAACAGGGAGCAGGATCAGAGGATGACAAAAAAGAGGGGCGAGATGGAAGGTGGAAAATGGTACAGAGGAATAAAGGATTAAAGGGACATAGGGGATGGATGAGGGAGACAGGGAGAGGTAAAAAGATCAGAGGAAAAGGGGGATGATACTGCAGTGGGAGGGAAGAAAGGGACGATATAAGGGGCAGAGGGGGCGAAGGGATAGAGGGAGAATGGATGGGAGACAACGATGAGGGAAAGAGCAAGGAAGAAGTTTTCGAGACTAAAGAATCGCCTTTCAATCTGAAAAAAATATTAGAAGGCTTTCGAGACTGGAGGAAGTTTTCCGCTTTCCAAGAAAAGTTGGACAAAGCCTGTTTTTGTACAGCAAGACATAAAATTTACAAAAGTGATAATCGAATAAATTAGAGGGAAATTTTCTATTATTTATGTTATGAATTAAATTATAGAAATATAAAAAGTTAGATATGAATTATCGGTATTTATACAGATATTTGAGAAACTATGGCTCCCTTAATGAAATTTGTGTCAAGGTTTCCTTTAATGTTGTAATTTTCTTTTCACATTTCAAAAGTGAATTGCCAGCTGCGTAAGCCACTCGTATAAAGAGAGGAATGATGCTTTTTCTGAAATCATGAATGAAACCTCATATTCGGTAAAGCAGAGCTTGTTTGATCAATAAAACATCGGTAACATCGTGTTCTCACTCAGCTGCAGTATTTACCAACAAATAGTATCTCTCGAGCAAGGGATACTATTAATACCATTAATAGAGCCCATTATCTTATTGGTGATTCTGGGATCCTCAGATAATTACAGTAGAGAAGAGAAAATGACAATGTTAAGTAATTGAATTATGTTCTTCTGGTTGCTTTTATAAATAAATTACAATAAAGTCATAAAAATTAGAATAAATACAACATAATTTCAGGGCATGTTATAATTACCGCAAGAAAAAAGTTAGATTGACATTTGAAATTGATAAAAGAAAAGAACAGAGAATTAAAGCAACCTTTTAAAGTTGTCTTTTATATATGTTAGCTGAAAACATATCGCAGTAGATACAGTCGGTTTAAGTCAGCCGGTTTAGGTCAGACGGTTATGGTTACGCTCGCTCTGCTCTAATTTACTTTCTTCGCATTTAGCGTAAACGTGGTTGACACAAATGATAATTTTCCATTCATAATTCGGGAGGAAGAACGAGTGTTCACCTAAAGTGAAAGTTTACTTCACAAAAGGTCGAAAAAAATTATTTTTGAAACGAAAAATTCGTAAAAATGGGAAATTTCAACCCTGTCATGTCTGGGGAAAATAACTTGGGAGAAGAAAATTCCTTCTCATTCCGACGAGATGATACACTAAGGGATGAAATTCTCCGAATTCGTTATAACGTTGGAAGATGGCGCCACGGCACAACGAAAAGTTCTTCATCGACTGTTCTGCGAATCTGCGGCTAAATGTCGCTACCACCGTCGGCAAGAGTTTACGAGTCACTAAACACGGCTGGCTTATAGGTATACTTGTAGAGAATATTACGATCGACTAATTCCTATTTCGTGTTCAACTATATATGTAGCGCCATTATTTATAATGCAGATGAAGCGTACTTGTGTCTCACGTGTCTTTTTTGCGCGCAATCAGTACAAACGCCACATCAAAGGTTTATAATTATCATTCGAGAAAAAATACAAATAAGGGAAAAAAAGGAAAATACACATTTAACAATATTTAATTAAAACTCATTGAAGAGTCCTATTTTATGGAGAATTGAAATTTTTGGATTTAAGGGTAATTTTCAAGAGAGTAAAAAAGGGGTGTGTTATTAGGGGCGTCAAACCGATGTCTGATAGTTCTCTACCAGCCTCTACATACTTTTCCATAACATATTTATGATTTCGAATCAAATTGAAGGGATCATTGAACTCTATAAAAAAAAATCGTTAGTATCACCCTAGTGTGGATACTTATTAATTAGCACACTAACTGACATTTAGTTTCATATGTATGTTATACCTAGATATGGATTACTATAAATTTACGGAAAGGCAGCTTATGTCTTAGGGGAATTAAGTTCACCTAATATTGTGAGATATATGTACAGTATTAAATATGGACATTGAGCTCAATAGAAGTAACTGGGCTGAGTAGTATGTTACGTATACAAAGTACAAATACAGTACAAAGTTTCGCATAACTTAATTCTGCAGATAAGCTGTTAGTGGTAAACGATATTCCGTGACTAAAAGCTTACTTTCATGTTGCTACCTGATGTGTACATGAATAATATGACTTGAACCGTCATTGCACAATAAGACCTAATTACAAATGATTATAAATAAACGTAATTAAAAATACAGTTAGACATCAACTTCAATTATTACGAAAGGGTAAAGGGAAAGAAACTGCAGAAATTATATATAGCTTGAGCTAAAGTAATACTCAAAGTCACATGTAAATTGTATAATATGTAGAGTCTAAAAGTTTTTAGCTTTAGCATGACAAAATATGCGAACAAGCTCTCTCGAACAACCTACATTTTGTCAAAGCAAATGACCTCTTTAATTTTTTTAAGACGGTTCATCTTTTGAATTATTTCATTGGTCAAGGGGGATCACATGATTGATGGAAGGGTCAATAAGGGCGTAGGTCAATGAGGCGGTTAACGTGGTCATGAGTTTCACGTGGTCAAAGGGGGAGCATGTAATCGATGAAGAGGTCAATAAGGGTGCATGTCATGTGGTCGAGGACGGTTTCAATAAGGGCGTATGTCAAGGGGGATCACGTGATTAATATGGAGGAGTCAATAAAGGCGTATGTAACGCGGTCTAGGGGGGATCACGTGATCGATGGAGGGAAGTCAAAAGGACGTATGTCACATAATAATAATAAAAAATAATAAATACTAAAGTATTAATATGGCTGCCCTTCTAGGCCCTGCTTAGACATCCCACTAATAGATCAGCATTTGACGAATTAATCTTATGAGGAGAGAAAACGGAAATTAGATATGGTTGTCATTTTTATCATAGAAGCCTGAAATTTCCCATAGATATAAACCATAAGTGTAGTGTATTTCCCCATTCAATATTCAGTCAACTATCATTAATTGCTTCGATAAGCATAGATTCTGCTGCCGAGATCGTATTGACAGGCCACTGTGAATATGTACTTGAACATGGAACGGCAGTTCTAAAGCCAGCCACTCTGATATTGAAAATCAATTATCCGGCCAAGGGGAACACTAGATTGCAAGTGTGTGAGATTGTGCCTCTTACGGATGGATACTTCGATCTTCAAACAATAACGATACTAGAAAAATCTTGATTATCAACAAAATAAAGCGGATATTAGCTTCCGAAATACTCTTCTCAAAGGTCCAAATAGAATTCTCAAATAGATTCCACTGAGAATCAGTAAAAAGTCACTGAAATTTTCAGTAATCGTCACTAAACTACTGAAAATTTCAGTAACTTGTGACTAATTTCCAGTAGATTTTTCTCTAATTAAAATCGTTTTCACTTTCTTATTATTTATTTTCAAACAATAAAATTTGCTTCCTTTCACAATTGATTGTTTTCAAACTTGTCTTTAGAAAACTGTGAAGAATTCTCATTAAAAACCAAACATCAAAATTCAATTTTCTTCGGATGCATTGAAACTAAAATTGTATTTCTTTACAAATTCAAGAGCTATTCAGTTTAAATCCTTTTATATTCAAATTTACAATTTAAAAAGTTTTATTTGGTGCTGTGAAACTTCAAATTCAGAAGATTCTAAACAAGTTTAAATCAGAGGGTTTTAAAATGTTTCAAGGGATTTCTTTTAAACCAATGAAAAAAATTCGTTAGATATAGCTGACAATCCATTTATCATCACGTGTATGAGAATACAAGTTCACATCATATAATTTTCTCTCAATTTATTTTTGTTTACAACATCTGAACTTGTATTCTTATACACTTTCAATGATGGCACGTGGATTGTCAGCTTGAATACCGGGAGATCATGTATATTGATAAATGCAATTACTTCTCTACTTCGCAAATTACTTGATATTGATTCGCCTTTTCCTAAAAATACTCTGACTTATTGGATGCAAACCCAAATCTGTATGAGAAGTTACAGATTCATCTCACAATTGACCTTCAACATTCCTGATACCTGACACGAACCAATAATGTGACCACTGATCAAGCAATCCGAACATACAATCATGCAAATGTATTCAGTATTGGTTGTACGTGGAATTGTGGCTTATACAGTTACATATAATCAATCCAACTAGGAGATTACGAGGCGGAAATCCCAAGGAGTCAACAATGGACATAATAATGGACATGTAAAATGAGAGGAAACCAAACCTATCATCGTCGATATAAAGTCCACCATGAATACGTAGAAAACCCTCTATATTGAATTCTGTATTGAATTCTACATAAGATTAGAAAATCTAGATTATATCCAGGATAGAAATTGCCCCAAATTGACCTCACTGCAAGTAGGGTGCTATTTCCTTTAACTATTTCTATAAAATTTCATGCTATCTTAAAATTCCTGAAAATTCTTCAAATATTGCCTAGCTAATTATTAATGTAATAAATTACATTCTAAGGGTGAATAAATAATCTAAAACGTCAAAATATGTTTATATGATTAAGAATTTCTGTTGGAAGAACTGGTCTGCTGAGTTATGGCGAAAGGCCATAAATAAAGCTTTTTCTACTTCACACGAGCGTAAAAATGGGACAAGGCTAAATTGACGTTAACTTGTAAAACGAGAAAATTAATCTGTAACTCAGTGCGTCTCAAACAGGAAAGACTAGCCATTTAGAGTAAAGTTGGCACCAAGTTCTGTGCAATTCCTTATCTATTTGACAACTTATGGATCGTTTATTAGTACCATAAAGACCTCTCCTTTGCCAAAGTAGATAGGCGTCATTAAGGCGCTCGAAAAGCGTATTATATATAGATATATGTATACCTCTCAGGGAAGAGCTTTCCGCAAATCTATCGTTTTGTAGTGTTTCTCCTTACCATCTCCTTATAATACGATCATTCAAATTGCATACCACAAACTTTTATATCACATCAATTTTAATTAAATATTTCTTATCTTAGAATTTCTTTCGAACTTATTTCAAAGTTATTTTATGGCTGCAGCTATAAAAATTTCCCTTCGAATAGCAGATGGATTTTTTCAGTAAAAATTAGCAAATCAAAGAACTTTGAAATGTTTTAAGAAATTTCAAAAGTATGCAAAATAATTCTATCATTAATAAGTTTTAATTAATCCGGTGTGCACCAATTTTAAATTAATATTGAAACGAACGAATTCATCTTAGTAAGATTTTATTATATCTAATTATATTCACTCGTCTCATGCTTCATAAAATTGTAAATACCGGAATACATAAATTGATATCGAAATCAGTGCAATTACGTTCAACAATCAGATAAAATACTTCATCTGGAAACTCATAAACTTGACAATAAAATCTTCCCTTAATTGCCTGCTCTTAAATCATAAAATTACTTGCTTGGCATTTTCAGTAGGTAAGGCGTCACGTGTACTACTCTATATACTCGACTGAAAATTTAATTGTACGTAGTACAATTAAATTAATAGTTTAAAGAGATTTTACAAGACTTATTGTTGTTTTAATTGATTTAAACATATTTTTTAGGGTATTATTTTTAGAAAAAATTTAAGGAAGATCAAGAGGTTTCACGAATTTCACAAAGAAAAATAAGTTTAATTATTTTGAATGCTTCAGGCATTGACTCACACACTTTTAGAAATTTTAGGATGTGTAATTTGTTTGGTTGAAACTCGTAAATAACAAATGCTCAAGATGCGTGGGAGGCTGCGTAATTTGCGAGCCGTTAACGTGTAGCAATAATATAAACAATTATACATTTTCAAGGTGTTTCGATAACGAATAAATAAACTTACGCATGCAATCGATGATCCTGAAACTTGAAGTGACGATCTTCAGAAAATCCATATATGCCCGCTACCGCGGCCATTCCTTATGGAAAAAATGTGACACTTGCCATTCCGATTTTTATTTTCTCAGGATCTTCTTCATGATTAAAAGTACATAAAATTCCCAATCCCGGAACTGAATAATTGTCCACGAAATATTTCTGTATTACAGTTTTAAAAACATGTTTTACGTAAACATATCACAGACCATTTCAATCTTTGGTAACATCAACCAGTTATATGACTTCATAACAACTTTGTTTATACAAATACTTGTTAGAATTGTTCACATATCACAGACTTTTAATTTATTGCATTTTTCTTACGGTATTTTTGATATTGTTTTTTATTGAGCTCAATTAAGATTGCTTTCATGGTATGAGAAACCCTTATTTTCTTTTTAATCGAACGCGAGTCATGTTAATTTTGCATCCATTCACTCTTGGGGTTTTTAGAGTTTCGAAAAACTTAATTATTTCCTGTAATTTGCATGAAATTGAAGTTTGTACTTTGCAGCGCTTCCTATTAATTTTCCAACGACGAATTGCTGCTATTCAAAGTCCAACCTTTCACTCAGCGGATTCCATGATGTTTGAAGTTTCTGATCCATAGTTTCACGAAATCAGGTAAGTTTCTCATCTCTCGGAGTTGGTTATGTACTTCGATTTTAAATATCAACAATATTTAAATTATGTTTTGCTTAAAACTCACTGACGGGAAACTTTTACTCGGCATAAATATTTTCCTGGTATTAATTTAAAGCGGCAATTTATATTATCATCATACTTTGTCGAATGCATCCTAGCTCTTTTATTTAATGAAATTCATTATATTTATTTAATTTTTTATTCGTTTCCTGATTCTTTCAACAGCAGAGGTAGGATTTTTCGTACATTTAATGTTCTTTGGCAAAAATTTGTTCACGAAATTCGTAAATTTCCTCTAATACTAATGAATCAGCATAAATTCTCCCTCAGAATTTGAATATATAATATTTCTGCTGTTCCAGCGAATTTTGTCTCTCGGAGTAATCTGAAGTTTTTATGTGAGTCGAGGCGGAAATAAAAGCAAAAGAGTGAAAAAGGAAACGAGACCCATTAAATTTCTTCAGGATATTTGAAAATCGAGTTCTGTTTTCAGTATATGAAAACGCGCTCCAGTACATAACTAAAATACTCTATTGCTGGATACTAATTATAAGACTTATATGTATTATAATTATTTGCCACCAAAGTATAAACAACTTTTAATTGTTTCTAATCACTCCACTCGCAAAATTTAGCATATGATGTCACTGAACATTCCACATAATTATCTTCACATACATCAAAATCACATCTCACTGCACATTATTTAACTCAAATTCAAACAGCACGAATTTTCAATCTTCTTCTTCCACTTGTGAGAAATTTGTCTTGCAGGGTGAATATAAAATCAATTTCCACGTGTCTAGAATTTTTCCTCATCCTTGAACAAAATAACTGCTGAGAACTGTATGGAAATTTCCGTAAACATATTTTATGTTTAAACAAATCTCTCAACTTAAATTAATAAGAATTTTACTAATTGAATTTTTAGCTCTTATTTGACTAGTAAATTAGTAATTTCTCTACTTTCTGCTAAATTTATGTGTTAAATAAATTGAAAAAATTAAAAAAATGGTAGTATGTATCTGAAGGAATTTTATGACAAAATTTATTGGAATTTTCATCAATTTTAAAGAGTTTCATGAAATCTAAAATAATCTTAAGGAATTTGACAATATTTTGTGAGATTTTAAGTTTAGCCTTTTATCACTGGAGATTTTCTAACTTTTGATATGTCATTGATACCGTTTTCTTTTTCTCATATATAGAGAAAACAGTCTGATTCATTTCAGAGGCTTGAACGAACTCTGAGACGTTCGATAGACTAAAAGACTAGTTATAACTAATTCACGCGGAAGATAATCTATTAATAGAACCGCGAAAGCTTTCAAAGAAAAATAAAGAATACCGAAGTATTCTCATTCTATTTTCATTATCATTATCTATTGCATGCAGTTTGTTTATTTTGCAACAATTTCATCATTGATAATATATGCATATTAAAACAGTGGAATCTAGAAAGAAAGAGTGAGAGAGAGAGAGGTGACAGTAAAAGCTACAATTTTCATGATCGATAGACTTCCAGTAAAATATATATATAACTGTCGATTTCCCTGGGATAAAATATCTCTCGCTGTATTTCAACACGTCTATTTTTTATCATGTTTTACAGTTAGATTAGCAAAATTGCCTTTGAAGTTGAGAGCCTTTGAAATGGATCCGTCTGAATTTATTTTCACCGGCATAAAAATATCATCTTTTATAACGATACCAAATTTCTCAGTGTTTTTTTAATGTAATTTAAAAGAAAGTAGTGAAAAAGATATTTTCGCCAATATAGATTAGAGAATTTATTTATTATAGCTATAGAGAATGTATAGCTTTAAAAAAAATATTTATATAATTTAGAAAAAATTTGCAGAACATACAAAAATGGGTGGATTATTATAATGAGTTTTTTGTTTGTTTAGTCAATATACTTTATTCAAATTTGAATATTTAAATTCCTTTTCTTTCAACTTCCAACCAAAATTGAAATTATAATCTTTTTAACTATTTATTGAATCCAGTTCCTAGAAATCCCTAAAAATCTTTAAAAAACGATTCTTCATTAAAAATTTGTCAAAAATTCCTTAAAACTCTCTCAAGTCTCCATAAAATCAACGACATTTCCTGGAATTCAGAACTTGTAACAACCTCGATAATTAAAACCCCAGAATTCACATTATTTCCCAAAAATGAAAAAAAAAGCTACCATCATGAACGTCACAGAAAGCACTTTTTCATGAGCTTGTCGTTTTTCTTGAAATGACAATAGGATTATGGAAATTATCGCGGTTTACTGGGAAAAATGTACACAGGCGGCACAGACTTGAACACAATGAAATTGGAAGTAGTACACGACGGATTTGGATTTAGTTGTGTTGACTTAGAGTGAGAGGTAAAGAGGAGGTATAAAGAGCAACTGACGTGGCGATGCGAGCGTCTTACTGGCACTGAGTGCATATTATGTAGAGTAGACAGATTGTCGCGGGCGGCCGGCGTTCGCGTCCTGTCGCTATCGGCTGTCGCGCACCCGGAACGAGCGATCAGCCGCTCGTTACGTATAGGCTGAACGTACTCGGCTGCCCCACTGGCAGCGCATGGTGTGCCATTCTACTTCAGCAACCCCGACCTATCCGCGACCCCTTGACTCGACGCCCCTCGTCTCTTCGTTTCCTTCTTTCACCGCATTTTCACCCTTTTTCCATTACACATGCTGTCCTACCCTGATGCCTCTACCTCCACTTCCAACCCAACCGCCACCGTCGTCGTCACTCGTTCACCACCCCTTATAGCTGCTTCCAGCACCGGTCCCGCACTGGCTCGATATTTCCACGCTAGTCCTCCTAACGTAATGTGCATGGAATAATGAAGAACGGTAATAGTCGCACATTTACCGTTTAAGCCATTTACTCTCTAAACTTGAATCAGTGAAATTTAACTGATTACCAGTCAAATACCACTGATTTTCAGTGACTCTTTTCTCACGATTTTAATCAGTGAATAATCTACTGGAAATCAGTGAAAAGTCACTGAAATTTTCAGTAATCGTCACTAAACTACTAAAAATTTCAGTGACTTTTCACTGATTCTCAGTGAATTTTCACTGATTAAAATCGTGAGAAAAGAGTCACTGCATATCAGTGGAATTTGACTGATTCAAGTTTAGAGAGTACTTATTATTGGACTGAATTTTCGGACGATTTTCTTGTTTTCAATTTTTCGAATTTGAAAACGATCTGCAGATTATTTTCGTTGTATGAAATTTATTGTGATTTTTAGAAATTTTTAGGGATTTTGCCATTTACTGCGATTTTATTGAATCTAAAGAAATTTAAAACGATTTGGCGATGAACTTTGAAAGGATTTCAAGGAATTTTACGACATGTCATTGGATTTTCAGATATTTTATAAGCGATTTAATGAGAATGGAATTTAATGAAATGTTCAATAATTTTAAAGAATTTGACCATGTTTTGTAAAATTTGAAGTAATTTTAAGGGATTTTACGATATTTTATATGGGAATTAAGTAATTTAAAGGACTTTAAGAGATTTAAGGAATTTAACGAAATTGCATTGGATGTTCAGGAATTTAATGAGATAATTTAAAAAGATTTTACGAAACTTATTGAGGATCCTTAAATTAGACAAGGAATTACAAGTTTTTATAATTCAAAGATTAAAAATTCTAATTTATTTTGCATTCGTCAGAAAAAACGTCTGAAACTTCAGTCCAATTTACTTATTGTTACTATAAGCTTTTTTTTCTATAATATAGAAAAAACTAAAAAAAAACTAGTAAAATATGAGACAACTAGAAATGTGGTTGCCACAACAAACATGCATTCCTAGCTTTTTGTGTGATGATCTAGTTGTGAGGTCCCAACGATGTAATTGTGGTAAACACACATAATGTGGTTGCTACAATCACGCACAAATGTGGAAGTTCTTTTCACTAAAATATTGTTGTCATAACTAAAATAGCAGAAGGTGACAATAAATTATACCATGTTCATTTCTTCTTAACTTCGACATAAGAATTAAATAAAAGCGCAACCATCACATCATCAAACAGCCAAAAGAAATGAGCTTTAGATATTATATTGTTATACATGATATACAATACGAATTCAGTTATATTTCGATATTTGAGTAGATATAGAACTTTATAAAAAAACAAAATTGAAATCATGTATCACAATCATGTATCAATTAAAAAAGCAAAACATTTTGGACATATATTTAGACACTTTCACGAGTACACGACCGGTATGGTGTACATGGTCATGTGATGCGGTAACGGATCGAAGATTGCGGAACTACTTGCGAAAAGAAAAGCACGAATCATTCGAATTGGGGAAACATATTATAGAAAGTGAGTTTGGATAGGTTTCGGATTGATTCAGGATTAATTAGAATTAGGGGCACGAATAGAGAAAGATTAAAAAAAAATTATCTTGAAAAATATGTATTTCAGAGCGCATCATATTGAAATATTAAACACAAAAATGGAAAATATAAACTTAACGCCTTAATATCGAGGAACTATATCGTAAAATCTGTATCACAACTTTTGAAGTTTTACGATTTAATATGCAAATGTTAAATAGTATCATAGATTACTGTTCCAGATGTTCCCGTACGTAAAATTCATTTTTCTCAATAAAAGTTTCCTTCTTTTTAAACTCAAACTAGAAATATTATACATATGCTAGGGCATTATTTCTCTGAACATTTTCAGTCGTGTCGTATTTCGAAATGGAATAATATACGGCGCACGGGAGAAATGCATTGACAATAAAATTATTAATATATTAATAATATTATTAATATTGTTATTTTTAACAAAGTTTATATTTAAATTTTAAAGGATATTAAGAGACTTCAGGCGATTTAAATCGAATTCGTGCTGGGAATTTACGGAAGTAATTGTGATTTTATGGAGTTCTATAAGGGATCTCATCAAGGGGTTGGCGAGATTTTATGGGATTTCAGATAATTTAAAAGGTTTTATAATGATATTTTACGAGATATTAAGTATTGTTAATGGACTTGAAAAGATTTAACAGAATTTAAAAGCTGTCACGTATTTTCATACGATTTGTTGTAAACTTTTTCACTGTGCAACTTTACGATCTATTTTTAAATCAAAGTTTTACACCCCGGGATTCATTGTGCATTTGAATAGATGTAGCGTTATAAACTTTTGTAAGTAGTGTACATGTATAGAGTAGTATTCAGTTTCATTCCAAAAAAGTTATACCTATCGGTTGTCGAACCTCTACCTAGAATAACTATGGGCCACTTTACCGCATGAATATTGAAATTCCTTTCAAGAGTTGAAAATCACATGCACATCTCCTTTGAGTGTCGCCTCTCTCACGTTATTCATTACTCGAAATTCCTCCTTTCTGCATTAAGTAGAGCGGAGGAAATTCATACAATGCTGTTTGAGGAACGTCATTTCTTTTGCTCAGGCTCCGTCTCTTTTTCAGTCTTTTTTCCCCGATCACGTAAGACTTTCTTGCATCATTTTTTATCATCTGCGACTCATCATTCTCTCCGAAGACTACGACTTGACTCATCTCTACTCTCGACTTATCCACGCGATCTACAGGGTATAAAAGCAATAAAATTTTCTGCATAGCCGACCGCGAGTTCGCTAAACGCGGCGAAATTAATGTGCAGCAGCGAGCGTTAGCGCCGCGAAGCGCGAAGTGGAATGAAAATGTGATTTTTTTTTTTGTTTAAAAGCATGCAGGACTCCATCTTCCAGACTGAAAGATTTCAAATTTTGTCAGTAAAATTAATGCCTACATTAGGACGCTATCTGGTAAAAGCCCTAATAATAAGTAGGGCAACCTTACTGGGGCTCTAATAGCCCTAATAGCATCCCAATAGCACCCTACTTGCAATTTCTACCCGTGTAATTTCATTAATACAATAATGGATGGAAAGATGTTTGGGAATCCATCACAGTGACTAGACTATAGAAAATATATATGTACTCTTTAATTTCGTTCAAGGTTGATCCAAATCTAGCACCTCTAGGCTAAATTATAAGGGTTGAAAATCGATGGCACAAATATGTGCTTCTGTTTCACAAGATGCGGTTCTGTAATCAAAGAATTTGCAGAACAATAGGGCTGTTGCATATTTTCAAATATTATTTTCGTAGTTAAATTAAAAGATATTCTAATAATGTTCTTAAGCCGTAATGATGCTTACATTTTCGATTAAGAATTAACAGAATGATAATAGATCAAGTCTCACTTGAAACCGACAAATGAACGCGTTTGCTTTCCTGAAATGAAACTGTGTTTCCCCCACTTCGACCTGTTTCAACCAATCAACGAGCGTTATTTCCTAATTGTCCTCTAATGATTGTTTCCGCTTCTACAAAGCTGTATTCCTTCGGGACAGAACTGCTTTTGTAGTAGTAGCATATTCCAACCGAAATTGAATCTCTTTCTCGCAAATCACGCTTTTATTTCAGTATTTTATAAAGAAAGCTCTTTTAAAGACATCCATTAAAGTAAATAAGTGTTTTTGAATACCATATAAAATCCGAATCATTTTTTGCAAAATCCCTCAGTATTCTCTAAACTCCAAATAAAGTAGGACGTATAACGAAGGAACTAAAGCATCTTTGAATTTTAAGAAGCATTATTTGCTCACTTGTATTTTGATCTTTAAGTTCTATAGAAGAAGTATTTTCACTATCTAAGCTTTAGAAATAAACTCTATTGATCGGCCAGTCTTTTTAAAAATCGTGAATTTTTATGCTGTTGGTGTCTCTTTTATATACTGTCATTCGCGAGAAGCACTTGAAAGCCATATGTGTTGAATTTGATGAATGGGCCGTTTCCTCTCGTACGGAAAATCTGCACTCACATTCATTGGTCTATATCTAAACAGCCGTTACACCTCGTTTGCAAACTATAGCAATTTCATATTTTCACTGATTTACGTATTCAATTATTTTTTAAATATAGTAATACAAGTTAGAAAAGGATGTTTTGACTGATATGCAGTTAGGAACATCCCTTAGTGACATGAAATATTATAGATACTAATTTTGCTGTTATCTTTGCAACGAAACTGTTTTGTTGAGCCAACTTTACGAAATGAAAACCATTGCTTTTCCATTAATATTTATATCACATATGCAAAATATTCTTTATTCGTCCAGAAAAATGTAAAAAAAAATCAAAAAGCGAAATATTCGAATTTTACAATAAAAATGTCTGTATTTTTTTAATGCTCTGAAAACATTGAACATTCTTTATTTTACGATTACAAAATAAAATACACGTTTGATTATTTGTAACATTGATGGTCGCAATTGGAATTCAATACTCGTTGACTCATAGCTACAATAAATGAAAATACATGGAATATGGTTGAAATAAGTGAAATATTGAATTTTGTTGCACGTACTGTCAGTTGCAGAATATACTGGAGATCGTTTTAAGGACAGAATCAACCACATGCATTCAATCGCATTCTGTATACTAGGCACGTATAACTGAGAAAAATGAAATCTTCAGAACTCCGCCAATTTTTAACTAGGAATCGATATATCTTATATTAGCAATATTATACGTTAACAGTGCGCAAAAAAAATTAAATGAGCAGTAATAATTCGATGGTCTCAGAGAATTCAAAATTTCAGTCGCTAAAATAATTTTTCCAAAATACGGTCATATAGTAGAAAATGTCGTTCGTGGTCACCGCACCCTAGCAAACATACACTGCTCTCTCATGATAATGACCGTCTCGATCGGTCGCGCGATATTACCAGAGAAATGAAAACGTAAAAAATTCAGGGATAGCAGCTCTTTATGGAAAATCGTATTACAACTGTTACCATACCTTGCAAATTGATTGATTGAGAAAAAAAACTTACTATGTCGGTCAAATGGATTTAATAATGCAATAGAATTATCGAGACCGATAATAATATCTACTAAGTAATATTATTCGCATATCTACACTGAATAATCGTTAAAAATAATTTGCTCAGAGTCTTCTCTTATTATCTTGAATAATTATTCAATTTTTACATTATTAATCTAATCAATTTTTATATTAATAGAAAAGTATAAAAAGTTCTGAAACTGCTTTTTCTTTCTTATCAAAACTCCTTTAGTTTTCGAAGTTATCTTCACTGCGTGAAACCATATTCCTATTGAATTATTCAGTTCAGATTTAGTAGATTGTAGTCCCCTTATATACTATTCTATCGAGTTTTCATCCCAAGGATCCATTACTAGACTTTCATCTAAATTTTAAGAGCTTATTTCTGAAACTGTTTAAATCCACTTACAAGATCCTCTGGAGAATATAATTTATGGAATAACATACTGTCTTAACATCATTACAACCAACCGAAAAAAAATGTTATAAATTTAAAAGAAAATCTACATATCGTCGGCTTACAAGTGAAATTCACTAAGTACAAAGTTTTAGTTTTAAATTTAGTTTAGAAAAATATATTGTATATTAGTATATTAATAAAAATCAAATGCTAGGTAATTAATATGGGGATCGTGCTGCTGCTATATCATTATCAATATGATTCGTAAGTATTTACTTCGAATTAAAGTAAACATTAAAAATGAAGAGAAAGACTTTTAAGAATACATTAACCGTCAGCGTTCGTTAAAAAATTATATAGATCGCGTGACCGACTTGAGAAAGGCGTGTCTAATGCTTTTACACGGTAGTAGCAATTTTTTGGCATAAAACTCAGCGATATTACAACTTTATCGTAATCTTCATATTAACACGTAATTGGACAATTTAGAAACGGGACAATAGCAGTCTTTCGTAATGTCATTACTATCATTATAATTGTCCTTTTTCGGAATGAGGGGGTAACGAAGTTACTTCCCTCGTAACGAGCCAGAGAGGATCTATTTCGAACTGTGCCCTTCGGCTAAATTGTGCTAAAAGCGTTCCTCTGGTTTCAAGTATATTTACAAGGGCGGGGGGTCAAACTTAATTAACTAATTAATGAGAATGTATTTAATAAGTTTATGCGAAAAATGAGAATACTGGGAAAATAAATATTTCATTTTAAAAGAGTAAATAGACTTTATAAAATGATTTTACGAAGTTTACAGAGATTTCAAAAAATTTTAAATTATTTTAAAGAATTTAAAGGGATTTCAACAGATTTCTTAATATGTTTATTCCACTGAGAAAATCTTTAAAAGATTTTATGACATTGAGTTACCTTTGAGACTATAAAATAAACATTTTAGGTATGCTCTTCGTGAAAAAAACTTCACTAATGGAATTATATATGAGTAAAATAAGATTAAGGCATAAGCAGCATGTTTGTAAACTAAATGATATATGTAAAACTGCGACTAAGATATATGCATTCTAAAAAATATTTATATTGGAATGTTTGAAGAAACAAACTGCTATTTCCGACAAAAAAATTTATGGTAATATGTGTCAAGTAATTTATTCGTTCAATCAATTTCTTTCAAAATATTTTGTTCCGGAGACTAAGGGTTTTGTTTCGAAAGAAATGTTCCAATTCTGATCGAACCCAACCGGAGTTGGACCGTTATATGTGAGGCCAAAAATAATCGAATTAGTTCAAGATGCTAAACATAACTGAAGCAGTCGAGTTCAATGCTATTTGCTATTTTTGTTGGAAATCAAAGAACCAAAACACTGCATCTACTTTTTCTGCAATATATTCCGAGTTTCATTATAATCTATTATTAAATTTTAAATTAAAATAAATAAATATATATATCTAATATATATGTATGTATAACGATGTATATTATAGGTGTTAACCCTCTGACAGGATGGGGGATCCTGCATTCGAGTCACGAGGGAATATTGAAGAGCACTGACGACCCTTTAGATTTAAGAGGACTTCATATAGGTTCAGTTTCGTCTTTGAAAAGAATCAAAGTATAAGAAATAATCAAGAAGTACAAGTTTAGTGCTCAAATATAAGATTAGAGTATAAGTACGATATAGTAAAGAATAAATGCTTACGGAACTTAGGGGATCAATTTTATCAAAGTGGAAATACTTCCCGCATCAAAAACAAAAATAAAGTCAAGGACAATTCCCGGATTTTCTCAAATTCCCGAACATAAATATAAGCGATAGAAGGATTTATTGACCTTTATTGATAGAAGGATTGACCATGAAGAAGTTGGAGTAAATTAATTAGTGTTAATCATTATATAGTCCATTTAAAGTTTTTTTTTTTTTCATATTGCTATAATATTGTCCTCGTTTTTTTTACGTGTTTGATGGACGCAATACCATTTTATGTTTCTTTTTTATTGGATTTTCTACTTTCAGGTCTCAAACGATACAGAAGAACATAAATCGCACAGTAGGTCAAAGAGGTTTTAGTGAGCCCTTCAATTGAGCATCATGTTTTCGATATGCAGAATCAGGACGATTGAACGGGTTGGAGAGAAAACGAATAATGGGGAGGAGTAAAAGCAGTGTGGTCGAGGCCTTAAAATGTCCTCTTCTATTCTCCATTATTATTGTTATTTGATCACATAAATGGGGTTGTTGTATATTTTCAAAAATATTTTTTGCCCAAGATACATTATAAGAAAAAAAAATTAATTTGAGCCATCTTTATACTGGTTATCCAGCTGCTCTATTTGTTTGAACCATTCGTAAAGAATTCTGATTGGTTGCAGCGGTTTGCGGAACGTGATGTTTCAAGGTCACCGAGTTATGAATAGGGCTTTCGATACTTAGTAGTATTAAAAAAAATATATTATCTAAAATTCGAAGAATAATCTAATTGATTCCAGGATTTTTAAGAGATACATCAACAAACCCTCCTTTTTCTAATCACAGTTTTTATTTATATCACGCATCTATAAGAGCCGTATAAATAGATTCATCGAATGAGAATCTTGCAATACTCGCAACATTGTTTTGACTCTATTTCTATCAATCTTTCGACAAGATTTATTGCTACATCTGATTATGTGTTTCGAGTTATGAAATATTTCTAATTTCTAATTTCTAGTTTCCATGTAAAAGAACAATCTCTATTCTCTACTCATAAAAAGTATCTTATTCAGAGACAAATATCGAGCAGAAGTTTTTGAAATAGAAAGTTCTATTCTAGGAATCTACTTCTCTTATTTCAGTTAGTTCAGTTCACTTTTTCCTGTTTAAACAATTTAAAAGAATTTAATGGCATATGAAGATATGTTTAAAAATGTTTTTAAGGATTTAAATTAAATTTTAAAGATTTTAAAGAATTGCAAGGACACATAAAAATATTTGGAAATGGGAAAGGACTCGTAATTTTCAATTGAAACACAGGTGTTTAGAGAAAAGGTAAGAAATTTGAAATAGGTGACGACCTGGGATAACTGTGATATAAAGAAGGTCATTTTCTAAAATGAAAAAAAGATATCGGTTATCCGGCTTGAAGTATTCAAGATTATTCGAGAGAAAAATTCTTTTCCGTCCAGATAGAAATAAAAGTGGGATGACCCTGACCCAATCCAAATTCTCAGATCCCGTATTCCTTCCACTTTTCAGTCAAATAAAGATTTTTGAATCATAATCAGAAGTATGCATATATATTTATTGCAAGCCACGCTTACAAAGGCGAGAGTGACATGCTGAGTATTACATTCAGCGAAAGATTGAACATAAAAGGGAAAATATTTACTGTTGAAAGTAATCAAACTTATAAGTGACTTTTAACGTCTTTGGGGAAATATTTACACAAAATAAAAATAATTTCAAAAATATGATATTAAAGTTAATAATCTTTTTTACTTTTGTTTAGAAAAATTACACCTTGTACTGAAAAACATATCTTGCTTAAAAAGTTTAATTATAGTTTTTCCTTTGAGTAAAAAGTGCAAGAATATAATACTTCATTTTCACTCGAAAACTAGATTATTACTTTATAATTGTTATAAAAGTAAATGATTTACTGCTTTTTTTTTTATAGTTTCCAATAAAGTTGCTCATAAACTTTGCTAAGATTCCGAGAATTTTAGAGTTTATAAAGCAAAGCGTATAAAAACTCATAATAAAAAAAGAGATAATGCAAGTATAATACCTATAGACATACTAAAATGTAACTTTTAATTCAAGAAGAACAGCTAATCAATTGATTTTCGTGATATAAGAAGTTTTTGATTGACACTTATCGTTTTACGTAGAGTTTCAAGTTGTAAGTTTTCTCGTTGTGAAATAGGTGTCTGTAATCCTCAAATTTAATAAAATATGTAATAAAATGCGTAAAGAATTAAATATTATATCAATTCAAAAGAAGCCAAAAGAATCTAAAAGAATTCTGAAGAAATCAAAAGAGAATTTCAGATATCTATTCGTTCATCCATACAATTTCTTTTTAATTCATACAATTTTTAATTAAATGCAGATAATTAAATGAGAGCAGCGCAATGGTAAACCGGAAACCAGTAAATTTATTCAAAGTTAACTTCATGAAAATTAATTATCAATTGTTTCTCGAGCTTCTGTTAATTTCACTTAGTTTCAATCACTTAGTTTCAAAGCTATGTTTACAAATCAATTTAGACTGATCTAAGCTTGTGTTGATCTGAATATTAGTCGAGTTGGTGAGAATATTAATTAACAGTTGATAATTCCTAAGAACAATAAAGAATTGCAAAGAATCGTTTTCTTAGTAAGATGCCTAGAGTATATTAAATGTAAATTGAAGCCACTAATTTTCCTAAACGGATGCATCTTCAAATGAAAATTCCCGTGTTTCTATTGGAATTCCCATGCTGACCTAGAAATGCGTTACTCGTAGGACACAAATAATCCATGTAACCCATGTAAGGTCTTTTAGGAATTTGCAATAAGGACCCTTCAAGGTTTTTGGCAAGCTTGCCCAGTTTTTAAGCGTATCATAAAAGTTTTGGTGACCTTAACCCATTAACCTTGGGAGAACTTATCGGCATCAGATATACAATTTTTAAAGAATTTATTCAGATTTTTCTTATAATTTGTGTGCGAAACCTAATAATTTTATAATCTTATAATGATTGTTAAAAAAACAACACAAAGAGATAAACAGACAATTAAATGCACTTTTTAATTCCGAATTTGTGCGAATATTCAAAATATTCACAGAATATAATGTCAGCAATAATCTGTGATTGCTGCATTCGACTCGTTTTTTCCAGCGACATTATTGGAATCTAACTGACGAGGCAGCACAAATTATCGAGAATAATTGATTTCCGTCTTATTCCTCATAAATCAGGAAACTCCTGGCAACCTTGATTTAACGAGAGCTTGCGGTACTATTGACCGGGTCGAGCTAAACTTGAAATCCGTCAATTTTACTCTCTGTTCGATGAAAAGAGACTGAAGCCCGTGATCTCAATTCCCGAAAATGTTCCTCAACATATTATGAATTACTTATCCAATTTTCGCGAAATTCATGATAGCAATTCTTGGAGGCTCTCTGGCATGATATTAATGACATCGATCATCCAGGCCAGGCGCTCATCCTACACACACTAGTACTCTCTCGCACCACGTGTTGTCCAAAGTAAAAAAAGGAAGATGGCATGCAGAGCATTCGCGCTCCCGCCTTAAAGGTGGAATTGCAGTCGGGAAGAAAATTCTCCGAGGCGGTTAAACGACGATGGACTCACCCGCCAGCAACCAGGATCATCTGCATGTTGCATGGGGGCGGCTGCTTGATTCAGTTCCAGTTCCAAGTAGAAGATCCTTCTCCCCAGCTTCCGCCTCACTGGCTCTCTGTCTCTTTGCTTCTCTTGTTCTACTCTGAGAGGGACGACACAACCCTCTGAACCTGACACTTTAGGACGGAAGATTCGGATTTTGGCCGATGAAGTTTCTGAGATATTGATATTGATTGAGATTATTAAGTATTGAGATAGTGCTGGGAAGACCTCATTAGGGTCAGGATCAGGATTTGGAGGGTTGCGTCGATCGGAAACTCGCGCGGGTCTCGAAGCATCGCACCGTCGACGGCATCGCGCACGTTACACTGTGATCTCTTTTCCTCTAGGCGGAAGGACCTACCTCGCCGCCATCCACCACCCACCACCCCCCATCGTCGTTTTGCTCGCACTGAGAGAGAGAGAGGAGTACCGTCGATTCAGAGTGAAACCGTGCGTTGCTCGGATCTCGGCGTGTATGACGCACGTCGTCAAAATCACCCCGAAACCCGGTGTGGAACTTTGATGTGGGTGCACTACCTAGCTCCTGTTCAAAGTACTGCTCTGCCTGCGATGCTTCGAACGCTAAATGGGTTTTGTGTTCGACAGCTCGAAGCTATGTACCAGTGACCGGGATTATAGATGGTAATAGGAAAGGAAGAGAGAGAAAGAGTGGAGAGGGTGAATGATGAATGGAAGAAGAAGAAGAAGAGGAGGAGGAGGATGAGGAGAAGGAATAAGAAGAAGAAGAGAAGAAGAAGAAGAAGAGAACGTAGGACACGAGGAACGAGCGAGCGCGGCTGGTTAATGCCGCGCGGCAATCTAGCGCGATGGCGCCACGCGCGCGGGAAAAGCTCAACTCGACGTGCGCAAAGTGCTTTCGGAAGTGGGAGTAGAAAAAGCTGGTGGGGGAAAGCGTACGTCTGGTACTAGTTGTGTTGAGTTTCACGAGAATTTACTGTCAAGAATATTCCCCAAAGCGAGAATTTTTCAATTATTTATTGAAATTGATGACATACTCGATTTTTCGTGGAATTTAATTTGATGGGAATTTAAAAAAGTTATTTTACTATGTATCTCGAAAATAACGAACATTGTTTTGTTGAAAACGCAAGATTTCATTGGATTTTCAAATTATTTTAAGGAATTTGACATTATTTTGTATTTTAAGTAATTTTAAGGGAATTTACGATATTTTTAAGAACATTTAGTATAATTTTATCGAGAAATTATGGAATTTTAGGCAATGCTAGGTACATAATTTTAATATCAAAATATTTCCTTAGATGGGGAAACTAAAACTAAAACTAAAACAATGTACAATCACTCAAACATAGGCGCAAATAATCCAGTAGTCTACTGATGTAATCCTTTAATAATTAAATGATTTCTTTTTATACTCAAAAGATTTATTTTCATAAGACAAAAGAAATCGTTTATCGATAAAACTATTTTCATTTTCCACTTAACAGACGAGTTTTTTAATGGCGAAACGATTCTTTTGTCAGATAAAAGAAATCTGCTTAATTTCAAAGAATGCATTTTAAACGGAAAGTAATTTTCCCTAGCAATAGAATTTTTTTTCAATGTACAATATTGTCGGAAATTTAGATGCAAAATCTGAATATCCGTTGCCAATCAATAATGCTTTTAAATATTGCTGCAATGTTCTAGCAATCAGGCAACAATATTGTGCGATAATTTAGATTTCATATAACGAAAATGTTTATTAGCTTATAAATATTTCTTATATCCAGAAATATCGATTTTAAGGAATTTTTTTCACTGTACGTTAGGAAATCATAGCGTAACAGATGCTAACATGATTTGTATTGTGCTACGTGTCAAACTAAAAACTCCCATAAATTCTGAGGAAGAAGAGTGATGGGGAATATTCCCGAGAATATTCGCCAGCTAAACCATTGCTTCAGTATCCACGCGCGGCCTGCCCTCCACCCTCCAGTCTAGCACCAGTCGATATTCACCCCCACCATCATCTACCACCGACACCTCTAAAATCACCCCTCGAAGGATGTTGCTCTAATCAGAAGCCTCGATATGCGGATGCGATTTTCCCATGACCCTCAATGCAGGCCGAGACACAATGTTTTTTATGAGCTTCACGCACCGCAACTTGAGGTAGGTTTTGTCTGACCTACACTGGCCCGCGTGCGTGCCGGAGTTAGGTAATCGCAACACATAGTGGCGCAGGTTCTGTATCTACAGTAAACGATTCAATTTTAATTGTTTAATGAAAATTTTAAGGGAATTTGAAAGGTTTCAAAATTAAAGAATTTAAGAGATTTCAAGAGCATTCTAAAAATTGTAAATGATATTTTAAAGGATTTTGTGGGATTCTATAAATATTGTCGTGGAATTTTATGGAATTTCAAGTGATTTCAATCGATTTTTAAGGTTCAAAATATTTTAATTACAAAAGATTTTAGTAAATTTAAAAATATTTGAATATTTTTCCAGAGATTTTGGCGCATTTGAAGAGATTTTAAAGTACCTCACTTAATTTTAAAATATCTTATTGCCACGCTAGTTTAATGTATTAATAAAACCATTTAATTACTTAACTTGATGATCTGCTATGTATAGTTGTATAATTACTTATTAACGGAAGAGTTCTGCGAGATCTGTAAATATTTATACATCCAAATGTCAGAGTTTAATAAGGTTTTAGAAACCTTCTTCATATTTTAAGTCTCTCATGTTTTATAGAGATTTCTTAATTTAATAATTATACCTACGCGTGATTGTAAAATTTTAAAGCGTTTTAATCATATTTAGTAGATATTTACTTTGCTATATTAATTTATTACTAATTTATTCAGTGATTTATCAATTCATTCAATTAGTAAAAAGTCACTACGTACTAAAATTAGTAAAACTTGACTATTTAGGTTGAGAAGACTACTAACTCGAAGCGGAGGGGTAAGTTTGTGCAATATTAGCCTTGTAACTTTGGGAACCGTGCAGTAAACTTTTTTATTGCGAGGTCTAGAGTTTTTAGGAAGTATATTCGACGCGACGTACGCGAGGGTATTAAGGAGGGTTTCAAGACGTACACCCTTGAGTCCAACTTTTTAGCGGTAAAATCTGACCGAAAAATTTGAGAGAGGTTGAGAGTGAGAAAGGTTCGACAACAAGCACAATTGCCTTTTATAGTTGCTGGCAACTTGGGGTTTAAGTGACTCTCATACAAAGGGCGCGCGATAATGGAAACAATATATTTGTTGATACGAAAAGGAAAGAGTGTTGGATGTAATTATTCTCAATTCAAATCAACTAATTGACTCCCGAAATGAAGAGGTCCCTTGATTAATTTTAATTAACAATATTATGCGCGATATAGCGCGTAGGAAACTTGCGTGGACAATAAATTAATAATATTAATAATTATTCAAACTTGATGCTTCCTCTCTGAGGAAGCAAAGTGCTTAATGAGCACAAAAGTTGACACATCTTCACAGAGTTTACATTGTTGTAATCTGTTTGCGCATGGCGTTTCAATTATTATCCTAATATCTAGAACTTGTTACTTCAGTAGAAAAGATATCTGTAATAACTTTTCGAAGGCAATGAAAGTAGAAACGGTGTGTCATCTCCAGCGCGACATCGGAAGCCAATGCCACCTTCGCCTAATCTAATAAGTAGAAAAATTACATCATGGTAAGACTCGCAACAGTAAAACTCGTATGTTATTTCTCCTCTCTCCATTTTACTTATACTAATTACTTCAGATAAATGTATAGCATTGAACCGTATACATGTTTTTGTTGGAAATGCAAAATATAATGCTGCATACGAAGTTAAACAACATTCGTGGAATGAAAAACGTAATTCCTATAATCGAGTCTGTTACATCGAAAATTTCTTATTGTTGCCATCGAAACTTCAACAACCTTTTCATTGAAAACAATTGAAATCGGTGGTATTATCCTGTTCTACATATACAAGCAGATTCTATAGCAATTGAGTTTCCCATTCGAAAACAAATAACTGTCAAATTACATCTAGTACCTATATGAGCATTGAGTATCTGATGTGAGCGGAAAAAAAGAATAGAACAAAGCGAACAACTTGAATATTTTTGCTGCAATGGAAAAGCTTGACTGGGTGACGTGTCCATCATAGACGCTTATGTAAAAGTTCAAGAGGAAGAAAAATGGTACTCGTGTCTGAATGAAACTCTCCTACATACAAGCACTTACATATCGAATACATTTCTGGAAATTCTTCTCTTTTATTCTCATCTAACTCCCGAAAAATGACAGTTGAAAGACAAACACTTGCTTCCCGCAAGTGCTAATATTCCCTCTTCAAATGCGCGGTTAAAATTATCTAATAAAGCACTTTAAATCATTTGAAATTCCCTAAAATCACCCTAGTAGATCAACGCAACGAACTAATAAAAGTGAGGCAAAATATTTAATACCCGTCTCGAGATAGTACTATTTTTAACCGGGATTTTATCAACTTAAATACGATCTTTTGAATAAAGCCAAGAATGCTGAAGGTTTCAAAGCTACGAGGTGAGGTAGACTTTTCCCAGATCCGCCAATTACGCTCCATTGTCTCTCCTTTGTGTTAAAATTTTTATGATATAGACAAAGCTTCAACATATTAAAAAAAAGTACTGTAATGTACTTACATACAGTAACTAATTCTAACTATAGGATGATCTCAAAGTCGGGAGTATTAATTCATTCACATCATTGTTTCGAAATTAGAACGTCCTTTATTATCGACAAAGTGCAACGAGTGTGGTGGCAATTTAACGGTTTATCGACGATATTCACTGCATATGCTGCTACACATTGGACGCAATATTTGATATTCCAGAAGCATTAAATGTACGTAAATAAAGTCGATCGTGTAATCGTAATCATTACCATGAACACTTTGCAGAATTGTTTCTATTTTATGTTGTGAAATAACAACATATCTTCTCCGTTAACTATCTCTACATTTGTCCTTTTTCCTTTTGAAATGATTAGAAACGATTTCAAACTTTAGCCAAGAATCTCCTAACAAATAGCTCACTTTTTTCCTGGGATAAAAAATAAAACGTGTTTTATACTGCAGACTGAACCTATTGAATTGACTGCATGTTTGCCTTGAAATTTGTTCGTTCGCTAGAAAAAGTCAGTGAGATTTTTTTTCGGCGTCAATTTTACCGGAATTTTACATTTCTATCGTTAAAATATGTCAACGTTCATGGACCTGAAAGTGTATCCCTCGCTTGCACTTATGCGTAGAATCCTGCATGGTATATATGCATCAGTGCTTGCGCTTTGCATACGTGTTGCGTGAATTTGAGTGAACTTCAGCATGAACGCACACGAATTTGCAAATCATGCATGCGCAAAGATACAGCTTAGCAGACCATGTACATACATTTTTTCCAAATTTATATACAATAATGTACATTACGTTGATGTAACCAATAAATATAATCCATTTTTTTGTAAAATAATCCACAATATAATAAAATAATCCATAATGTATAATAATTTTGTCTTCTTCAGCTATAATATACTCTAATATTAATCCTTTCCCGCCTTTTCCCTTTGAATCGTGTAAAATGTCCTAAAATCTTTAAAATCCTTGCAAATCCTTTGAAATTAGTGTTTGATGAAACTATAAATTATGCAAACTCGGATGTAAAACCCACAAATAAACACGTAAACATTCGGACGTGATGATGATACCTAGCAATCAAATCAATAGAATTCACGCGTTCTACCAATATACATATAGTTCAATTACACAACAGAGAACATTATTAATGCAATGTCAATGATATAATTGAAAATAATTTATATCTAATGAAAAAAAATGTAAAACGACTCTTTTTTTAGTCTCACGATGTGGCAAGAGATGTATCTTCGGAACAATTTATTTTTTAGCTCTTTTTCAATAAAAAGTCGAATTTATCATAACATTTGGAAAGATTGACAGATACATATTCACAGCTCTTAACAAAAAATCAAAGGTGTTGATCGAAAAATGAATAGCCAAGCTTAAAACATGTCGTAAAAGATGAAAATAATCTGTAAGACGTCATACCATAAAAAATGACGTCAAGTAGTTTAAAAATAAAGGTTTAAGGCTTAGAGATCAACAATTTTTATTAATTCTTTTAATCCTTGATTAGGAAGAAATGAAGAAAAACTTGAAATCGAATAATACCTTGCACGAAAAATAATTGATAAAATCAATTATCATAAAGCTCGACTAGGAATTTCGTTTCACATAAGACTTTCTGCTTCTAAAATAAAAGGGAAACCAATATTGATGGCTCTATGAGAATTGAGGTCATCTTCCTGCGAATCTTGGAAGATGAGGAAATTGCAAAGCTTTAAATCACGAACAATGAACTGTTCATTGAACTAATGTTCTTGAATTGAAGCAAGAGAATTATTTGTATGTCAATGCAGATTTCTTTTTCAATTATTCCTGTAATTTAGAGTGTGTTATTCGAGATTTTACTCTAATCATTCAGCAAAAGTGAAGTGTCGTAATTTCCAAGAGTCCAAGTTCAAATTTCAATTGAAATACTGAAAATGAGGGTAATTCGATAAAGTGAAGAGTTTGGTGAGAGAACTTAGCTAGATAAACGAACTGATATGGTTATTTCCATACTAATGCAGTTCGTAAGTAATCAAGGTCCGTCAATTACTGGTCGAGTCCATAATATAGGGCATCGCATGGCGCCAATGGCAGTCAAGAACATCCCCCTTAAGTTTGACCTTTAGCTCGAAAGTTATATGAATACCATCACAAACTATAGAAGAGTAATATAAAATAATCATGAATGGATCCATGTCAAGATAAAAAATAAAAATATCCTACTCTAACAAGGGGGGCCGGCATACCGGCCATCTCTGTTCCTTCTCCTCATTGCGCCAATCTACCTACCATCAACTATTATAGGTTCATATCGAAATAATTTAAAAGAAATTTACTTGATTTCGAACGATTTAGAATTGAAAATAAGTGAAAAGGTGACAAACCCTAAAAATAGGTGAAAAAAATGGTTCCTGTGATCTGTCTACGTTGTGAGGTTTTAGATTTCGTACATTGAAATAAAATTGAGTACCTCGTGGATTAAGATATAGACATTTTTTTCTAAATGAATGAACATTTTTTCAAAGTGTATGATTATGAACACGTGTTACCCAAGAGAGTAGTGCCGAGGAAACAAAACACACATGACATGTCCTATTTTCAGTTAAGGGGAAGGACAGTGAGATTCAGATCGATAGCTTCTGAGCCATAAATTTGAAATGCACACGCTGAAGCTACACGTTCCGCATAAGGCAAATCAACACGCTAACTTATAAGATTAGAGCGACACTGAGGAGGTCAAGTAATAAGTGTTTCATCATCACCTATCCGATGTAACATTTCACAACTCAATCTAGAAAAAAAAAACCTAAGTATTATATATCATTATAATATTTATTTGTTTAAGAATTAAATCTTAACCCGCATGGAAGTTTTATCTGGACCCAATTAGGATTCTGTCTAGTTTTCCCCACATCTCTATTACGATTCCAGATAAAAAAACTGTCTAACGCCTAATTAGTTCCTCACGCTGATCTATATTAGGGCTGGGCAGTCAATTCTACGTGTTAAACTTTTCAAAGTAATTTTAAACAGATAATTTACACAAGTTTAGGTTTTTCTAGGCACCCTTCCCCCTATATTGGATGAGAAATATCTTGGGGGATGAAAAGTGTAAAATGTCGGTTTGGTGCCATCTGGCAGGCGACCATGGAATCAATAACGCCTACGAAGCAGATAAAGCCAAAGCTCTCGTGAAAGAAGCTTTATACCGTCGGAATAAGAGTTACCAGCATGCTGGTAACTCTTGCAAGTTCTCAGAATCTAAAGCCCAGAGAGCAAAAGATGGTATAAGAGAATGAAGAGGTCATCATTAGGGTGTCTTGTTGGAGAGGGTAATCATCCTCTAGAGCAACAAGGACTGTTAGAAGTCGAGTGCAACAGTGGATTAAGTATATGTATAACAATAATTTCCTCCCCTTTTCACAATGTTGATTGAGTCAGTTTATCTCCACACTTTAAAATCTCCCTTCCATTTGTCAATATTTTATTTCCTCATTCATTTGTGACAATGTTTTAAAGCATCATTTTTCAAATGATTTTTCAAATGAAACATCATTAAATCAATAATTAATTCCAAACATAAATTACATTTTGAAAAACCTATCTCAGTTCTCAGTAAATTTTAAAATCGAGTAGTCAATTAATTAATAGATAATAGAATAGTTATTTTTAGAAAAAAAAAAGGTCAAGATAAATTTGCAATGATTTTTGAATGGCAAGGATTACTTAGTGTGCTTGATATGCTGAATTTAGATGCTATATGTTCCTATTAATAGCAGTCAGACCTAATTTGGACCTGCTCCCCTAATGGGCATTAAAGCTTGGCTTAACACAGGAGCACTAAATTGTAATGCACCCGGGAAAAGCTGAGCCTAATGGGACTGCTCATTTAAGAGTAGTAAAGAGATTTTTTTTACTTAGGTGATGCGAAAATTGGTTCGAAAATAATAAGACAAATTGGGGTATTTCTTGAAAAATCAGAGATTTCGCGGATTTTTTAAGTCCTCAAGAACATAATTTTATAAAATAACCTTAACCCATAATAGTATATAAAATTAACATTAGTATATAACCAGGATGAACTAAATGAAATGATACTTCGATTTATAATCTCGAGTGTCATTAAATTAACTTATCACTTACAGATGTCACATCCCTGTTTTAGAGGGATGAAATCGCAAATCGAAAAGTGTGAGTTGTTCTTGTAGGGATTTGCTATCGTGTGAATGAAAGAGAAGATATTGACTCACGACTAGCATTATGCTAAGCAGCTAGCTGCTAAGTGTGGGAGCTGGGAGAGTACAAAAAAATTTAGATTTTATCACCGCTTTCTTGGCCTCTGATAAGGGACGTTGACTCCCTGTCCAGGAAGCAGCACCCACGTTAGGCATAATTTGATGATCCCCTTCGACATCCTCTTCAACTCTTTCCACTTTGCAGGTGGGAGCTGCCAAGCAACACCATGTTACGTGTCAGAACCTTCCTTTTCATTTTTCATACGACATATGACATTACGACTACAACGACTTTTTTTTAATGAGGCGCACAGTATGGAACAACGAAATAAATATATAGGAAAACAAATAATACAAAAAATATTTTTCAATCACTACGAAAGTAGTAGTAAAACATATCCTAAGCCTTAAAAATGTTGAAGAAATCTTTCATTTTAAAAAACATCATGAAAATCAGTCATTTTTTCATCCCTCCCCCCTTAACACTCTTTTTTTCAATTTTTAAATGAAAACAGATAATAAGTACACTTTTTCCTAACTTTATTGCTGATGATAGACAATGAACTCTATCTCTAAAGTGAATTTTCCTTGCGTGATACGAGAAGTTCCGCGCGATATTGAATTTTCGGCAATGAAGGTGCTTGATTTCAACCAAGAAAGTAAACTTATTGAGGATAATTAGAAAATAAAAAGTAAACGAATATTTCCAATAATCTGTGGTATAAAGTTGGAAAGAGTTCTGGATACGCTCCAGGAACGATTTCACAATAACGATTCCTCGTCGCGTCGCGTCGATTTGATAAGCCATTCTGTTCATCTCCAGCAGTTTAAGCCGATTTTTATAGCACTAGGAGGCCAACACGTGCGCTACGCGCACGATTATTAATTTAATTTCTTACATATTCACGTCATTATAAAATCAAATGTAGAAAATCTTTAAAAAACTGTGAAATCCTTTTAAATTCCGCGAGGAACTTCAAACTTCCTTAAAATTTTTTGAATTCCCTAAACTTCCTTAAAAATCTCTTAAAATTTCATAAAGTCCTTTTAAAATTCAACTAAATCTTTTAAATATTATACATATCTCTTGTAATCCCTTTAAATTTTAAGGAATTCCAAATATTTTAAAATTTTGAAGAATTTTAAGTGATTTCTAAGAATTTTAAAAGATTTCAACGAATTTAAGCGATTTCTAAAATTTTCTAAATTTTTCTAATTTTAAGGGATTTCAAAAGGTTTGTATGAATTTTAAGGGGTTTTTAGGAATTTTAAATGAGGTTCTGGAATTTCGGGAAATTTAAGGATATTTTAACAGATCCTCTTAAAATCCTTTAAAATTACTTTTAAAAATGAAAATGTTTTTAAATTCTTACAAGCTTTTTAAAATTATTTAAAATCCCATTAAATCTTTTAAAT